>PVKH010016539.1:0-15713 GCA_004027955.1 Chaetophractus vellerosus
ACTCCCCTTCCTTCCTGCAAAGCAGGGTTTGTTCAATAAATGGTAATGCCTTATTTTAAATCCCTACCCTATGGTCTTTTCTACAATACTGGCACAGTACTTGGCACACAAGAGACACTACATAAATTTTTATTGTTTGACTGACTAGATGCATTACTACATGCCAAACCTTGTGCTAAATCCTAGGAATACAAAAAAAACATAAGACAAAATAAAAAACATAAGACAAAATATTTGTCATTTGTGGGAAGGAAGAAGAGGTAGACAATCAGTATGCACTAGGATTAGTATTGTAATGACAGCAGGTACAAAGTGCAGAATTTGGAAGACCTGAGCCACATCTTGAGGGAATGGGTGAGAGAGAGAGGAAAGCAGGGTGAGGGAAGGAATTAGCATTCCACATAGAGTAACAGAATGTATAATGGCGAGGAGGCATGGAAGGGATGGTGTATTTGGGGAACAGTACCAAGTTCTATGTCGCTTCAGCATGAGGTACCAGGGAGGAAGTGGCCAGTGGAATGGCTGAAAAGGTAGGTTGGAGCAGATGGCAATAGCCTTTGAGTGATGCCTTAAACAATCAGCTTATAGACATTAGAAACAGGATGCTTTGTGCTGGTGATAAAACAAATGCCTGAACACTGAGGTCATGGAGAAAGAGAGAAAATGAAAAGGAGAGAGAAAGATTTGGACTTCACTTTGCATTTTAAATAATGTTTAATGTTATTTTCAACAGTGTAATACTCCCAGTTGGCTTATGTGAGAATACATAGTATTTTCCAAGTACAGTGCTTTTCAGATACTACCTGCCTGAATTTAGGAAACATTGGAAATAAAACAGCACTCCTATTGTTTAACTTAGAAAATAAGACTAGAACGAGCATTTGTCTTTATCTACTGGCTTCTACTACCCAAACTTAAGTTGTAATTCGATCAAGTCAACAAAGAGGCATCCCAAAACATTATTGCCAAAATCTTGTTATGAATATGTCTAACTGGGGGGTAGTGGGATGGAGGAGCAGAGACTAAAGGGCTGCCCCAGTTTGACAATAGTTCCTTCCACAGAAGTAGCAAACACCCCACACTGCTGCCAAGAAGGTGGCAATCTAGGCTAAGTATACTGGTCCAGGTGGTGTGGTCACTTTCCATGACTCCTGAATTCCTAGGCATTCCTAGCTGGCTCCTCTCTTTGAACCTGGCCCAAATTGGCAACAGGATAAACTTAATTACATTTACCACTCACATCATGGTGCACAGCTTCCAACATCCACTGCTGTATTACCACCTGAAGGCAAACCCTTTAGATGGGAGAATATGCTCTCAGGTTGGCAAAAAAATGTTCATTTTCACAACTGGAGTCAATTCTCACAAAGGAAAGGTATTCAACTGGCAAACAAACTTGTGGTTTTCTACTTAGGGTGCATCTTGTGCCTGGATAACTCGATGATAGGGCATCACTGCATTCTCATATTCAATTCACCTTCTCAAATTCATTTTCCAGCAAATTTGAATTTGTTTGAGGTTACCTATGCACAGCTCTTTTTTCTTTTTTACTTTGGGATACAAGTAGCAAGAGTTAACAAAATAGAGTAGAATATTATGCTACTTTAGTGTGAATGAAATTCACAGAGTTCTATGTAAAACAATAAAAAAAAATTCTGAGTTACAAAAAGTTGCAGTAGAACAGCTTCAATGTGAAAGCTAAATGATGGTACAGAGGCAGTGCTTCAAGAAAACACACTGTCTGAAGGTGAACCCTGAAGATCCAGACTGTCAACTTCTGAAAGGAGAGAACTAAGTCTTTTTCACCACTGTATCCCAGAGTGTGAATAGAGAGTTAGTACTCAATGAATATTTGCTGAATGAAATTAAGAATATCATCAGACCCATACTACTCTAAGCAAAACCCATTGATTGCTGACCCTTTAAAAATGCTCTTTAGATATGTCCCAGCATCATTGCCCCATCTTTTAGTTAAAGGAAGGACATATTACCCCATGGTGTGGCCATTTAGGGGGATCTATTTAGATGAGAAGAGAAAATATGCAGTAAGGAGCTTACGCTAAAAGAATTGGAATCCAACACAAATTCTGTATTCTTCTGATGACAGTTAATAGCTACAATGCCTTCGCCATTATGGCACTTGTTATCTTGAAGGAAAACAAAACAAAACAAAACAAAACAACTTTTAGAGCAACAGAGCTTCTTTCTTGCTTCCTCATGGTAAAGCTAAAAATAAAGGCATTGTGCTAAAGCCAATGGTATTCAATTCAGTCCATAAAAAGTCAAGAGAATATACAGTAATCTATATGTGGTCACAAATGGTACTTAAATACCCTAACAATTAGTGGGGCTCATGAGAGAAGAGTCTCCACTGGCAATCTCGTGATGTCACCCCAATTAACCACAGGCAAATTTTATTTTGTACCACTAAATATTTATCACCCTTACTTGTAAATCAAGTCCCCTCTGTACTCCGCTCTACAACCACCAAGATCATAAGCTCTGGGAAAGCAGGAACCTTCTTTCACCTACACTATATAAACTACATAGCTGCTCAAATACCATGTCCTTTCAAAGCCTTCGGTTCTACAACCTCATAGCGTCATCAGGAGTTAATCTTGCAATGTCCTGCTGTGTTCAGTGTCAGCACTATCCCTATTCCTCAAGATTTTAGCACCTTCTCACTCCTCTATATAGTTGAAGCCTTTGGGGAATTAAAAGAAGCTCTTTCTCACAAAACAGCTAGGGTCCATGCCCTAAATATCAAGAACAAAACCTGACCATGAGTAGACACATATTCATAAAGCTAAATTACAGTATGGCCGTTTTTCTTCTAGTGCAATTATCTTTGGCTTTAAGACACAAATGAATCATTAAGGTTCTGAATCTTTTCTGGCAAAGAAATAAACAGTGTGAGCTGAATGCTCAACATTGTGAGTGTCATTAGAACAAGTTCTATAGATATGAATTTGCCAAGTTAATCCTCCTTCATTATCTCCATTACTAACAATACACATGTAGTCACTGCACATAATTACTGCTCTAACAGACATGGATGTTTCATATATTAATTTTCCCACAGACTCCAAATCTTCAGTAAGCACCTCTCAACATTTCATTATATTAATAATATATGTTACCACACTCCTATTTAAATATGCCTGAGATTAAACACCACCCATGTTTATCTCATTTATAAATCACTAGTGTTGTCTTGAACAACAAAAATAATGCTACAAACCTCCCGATATCACTTTTAATATGATTTATTACCTTTTAGGTACCCTAATTATAATGACACATTGGTGCCTCTATAATAAAGGTAAGTTCAAACACCTGGCTTCTAAGTTACCACTATTACAGTTATCTCTACTTTTATTCAATTTCAACATGCATTCAAGTAAGAATATTTTATAACGTAAAGTATTAAATATTTTTTGAAAGTGTGTATGTTTTATGACATTGGGTTGTCTGTTTTAAAATTGGATAAAGAAAAGGTCAGTTTATTTTCTTGGACTTACATATTTTATATACTGGCAAAGAACTTAGGATTGAAATTTAGTAAGAAATTAGCATATAATAAATACTGATGTTTACAAGAAAAAGTGCATTGTAAAGTATTATTTGGAATATTATAATGTAACATTTCTAATCAAATGCTCATATAGAATTTTTATAAATTCTGAGTTTATTCAAAGTATACATAATTACAAAAAGGTTAGATTTATCTAAGAAAGAAAATATATTAAATGCAGAAAAAATTTTGAGTACAGATCAAAAGTATATTATTAACTTCAGATGCTGTTACTCTAAACTTTATGGTTATCATAACTATAGATAATTAACTTAAGAATAGTAATTGAAACTATAGATTATTAACCTAAGAATAGTTACTGAAATAATAGTAAAGGGCACAGCCAACATCTACCGAGGGCTTAACTCACTCCATGTCAGGCACTGTAATTGGTGCTTTACATTCATTATCTCATTTAATTTTCACAATAACCCTACAAGAGACACTACTACAATCTATATGTTACAGATGAGCAAGGTACAGGCTTACACAGATTAAATGACCTGCCCACTTGGACGGTGGCCTTACTCTGTGTCTATCCACCTAATCACACAGTCAACACCAGCTTCCAGCTATGGATCTGTTATATCTGTACTGGGTGGACTTAAAGTTCATTTCCTTTAGCTGAAAAATGAGAAAAATGTTGAGACCTAAATAAGACTGTATGAGAAAGTATGGGACAGACTGTGTAGGTATATAGTGTTGTGTTATGTTATAAATGAGATAAGAAAATAAAATGTAGAAAATGAAGAAAAAACTGCTTCTGGGCTCTTAGTCAAAAATTTTCACACACACATACAAAAAAACAGCATACCTAGATAAATATCCCAGGTTGTTCTACCTTGCTTAACATAGAAACTATTACATAAAGGCAAATATGAGTCAATATTTTACTACACCCTAAGAGACAGATAAGCACGAGTAGATTAAATTAGAAGTGAAGAGTGAAACTAGGAATGCAACTTTGCTGATGGATACCATGAAAATTGTGCTTATACCACAATATTTGCCTTTTCAAAGAGCTCTTCAAAGATAAGTCTTTTTCTAAGTTACCTTGAATCACTATGAGGCCCTAATTTTCTATAATCTAAATACACATATTGCTTTCAGGCAGTACTTAAATCCTTAGGCCCAGTAAGGAAAAATGTTATTTAAAAGCTTCATAATTCATCATTTTTGAAAAGTCATAAATGTTACCATTGGGTTTATATTTCCATAGGATTTTATTGTTTAAAAAATTATTTCATTATCCAAACAAGACCCTAAAATAAGTGTTATTATCCAAAATTGGCCATCAGGAAGCTGACTTCTCCAAGGTTAAAAATGATGAGAATCTATATGTGTTGTTGCTGTGCATGTGTATGAGTGTGTGTGAGTGTGAAGATGTCTATCAGTTGTGTTTAAATTTTACAAAGCAAAAAAGTGTTTCTCCTCCTCTTGGAATTTGAATAGCCAGTGCAGTACTTGCTGTATCAAAGATTAAGAGTAGGAAAGGATAAAAGGAGCAGTAAAGGACTCTGATAGGTCCATAGACCAATAACTACATCTATTATGAACATGAAGTTGGTCTTTTACCTGTATTTGAACAAGATGCAGAATTTAGCAGTCAGTGATGTGTTGAATTACTGTAGAGGCATCTGTCCACAGCACTGGCTTGTTCAACCCCCCCAAAAATGCCTTATAACCCCTTTGCCAGATATCTTCTTCATGTCCATCCCCATCCCCAGGGAGCTTCTCTGCATCCAGTTATTAGGCTGCAGAAGAAACTAAGTCCTGGGATGAAGGTGAGATGGCAGGCACCTGGAGAAGTTGGCCATACGTTCTCAAACACTATCACATTTTGCTGGGCTTTCTTAGTGATTTAGGGGTCACTCTCCCTCCCAGATCAGTGACTAGTTGTCTAACCTAGGAAATTCAGTTAACAACACTAAACCTCATCTTCATTATCTATAAGATGAACTGAGTATATAATAAAGTACCAAGATCTTGCCATTTTAGGAAATCTAGTTCCAACATTTCAAAATTTTGTGTTTTGTTCATTTTTTATTTTCTGAGATTTGATTTTTATGTATCCAGTGGCTTTTCATCTTTCTTAACATCTACACTGTTAATGACTTAAAGAAAGTATGTATTTATATAGTCAAAGGGGGGGGGGGAAGCAGGAACAAAGGGGTCACATATTTTCAGTAATTCATTTATTAATTTTCTAGGCTCTCACACCATTAAATGAGAAATAAGGGAAATCATTAATTGCAAAAACCTACAAATATGCAAAGTTACATTTTCAAAAGTCTTTACACGATGATTTAGAGAAGTAAGGCAATTATAAGAATACTTCTAATATCCAAGGTCCTACCTACCTCCCGGCCGTTCATGCTCTCCATCAGAGTGTAAAAGCATCGCAATGGGCATCCCTACATTCTTGGATCTTCCAGCCACAACCACATTTTTCCCAAACGTTTCAATTCCTTAAAATACAAAGTTTGATTTGAATGCAGAATTACCAAGAAGAAGCCAATAAAACATTTGAACAGCCAACTGAAACATTAACACTTCTCATTAAATTTGAATTGTGTGTAGCCTGTCTACAATGGGCCCTACATTCACTATTTATAAATATATCTTTTACTCTTCGTTGATTTGTCACTTCCTTTCTGATTATGTCCTCATTTACAAAACAAAAACACTTTTAACCTACCACTAAATTACTTTTGAACACTGAAATTTACAAGAAGAGTTAAAAGTACAGAGATTTAAATATATATTAATTATATAATTATAAAGTAAGTAAAGTACAATAATGTTAAGCTTAAAATGAAAACAAACTTTGAGCACATCTAGGAAAGAATGAAGTAGAGAAAAAAGTATTTTTCACAGAGCTCATGCACTTTACTCAATAGGAGAGATGCATTAAGTTTATGGGCTAATAAGGGTGTGAAAAATAGAATTTACGGATTTGATACACTTTACCTCTTTTGGGTTCAGTTTCTTCATCAGTAAAATGAGGTCGTTATAAATAAGGTTTTCCCAAGGGCTAACTTTCTAAAAGTATGATTCTAGGATCTGCTTTCCCTTCAATTTTTTCCCTTGTTAGAGAACAGCAGAATTAGAAAGAAGATGCTGCTGAAACTGAAGTGACAGTGATAGAGGCAGGAGAATCATCAATATAAAAGACAATAGGTGGCAGTTAACGTTGGGGTAAACATCACTACACTTAAGAGTCTATGAGAGCTTTGCTATCTTTAGTACAGTTCAATAGTAAATGTTTATAATGAAACCCTGTGTAATTAGAGATGGCTCAGATATGTTTAGCATATTTTGCTTTTAAAGGCAAGGAAAATATAATACATTTTGGCAAGGTTTTCATCAAAATATGTAAGTTTATAGTTTAAGCTTGGAAAAACTACTCCCTACAAGGTGCCACTGCAGTTATTTGTAATCTGGCATATGTTCCTCATCTTATTTTATTTTCGATTATTCTTTGACTTCTATAACTTTTATATCTTTCTAATGATGGAAGTTTCATGGCTTATCATTTTCTGTCACTCCATACGACTAAGGTGGTTCCATCAAGGAACTGCAAAAATACTCAGTCAGAATCTAGCATCCACTCCCTGTAAACCACAAATTACCTGTTCTTTTTATTATTTCCCAAACAGCACTGGCAGTAGCAGGTATGAGAGAATGCTGATCAAGGCACAGTCTTCCAATATTGATAATATGAAATCCATCTACATCTTTTTCAGGGGCAATTCCATTGCATATTGTTCGCTCATCCACATGGTCTGAAAAGCAAATAAAATTGGTATACTTTTAAATTGTTATTTATATTGAGGTCTTGAAAATGAAATATGAGGACCTATAGCCAGAGCATCTATGATTCAGCTCCAAGAAATTTATAAAATTATTTCTCTGTCTCTTTTCATGTCACCAAAACAAGTAAGCCAAAGTGCTCTTAACTAATGATTGCAATTAACTGCTATAAAAACATACTGCAATTACAGGGCCAAAAGTGGCTGATCTAGTGATAGAGGAAAATTGGTGAAATTAAAACAATACCAATGAGATCTGGGAACAGTCAAGTGATATGTCTTTGTCTCAATACGTTTTCAAATTTAGAGAGTTTAATTTCATGTTTCTCCTTTAAAGGGCATTTCCATTAACTATTAACTACTTCAAACACTGGAAATTTAAAAGGGTTTTTTTAGTGTGTAAAAATATTCATAACATCATTAGCATCTAGGTTCCTTTCAAATGACGTGACAAAAAACAAATATAGAAGACATGCACAAACATTTACTCTCTTTCTCTCACAAATCCTTTCCCTAAAGCATCAGCATATCAAAACTCAAAATATCATTATGGTTTCCTACATGGAAGGAAAAAAACACAACCTGAGTAATGAACTAATCAAATGAGATATGGGATGCTAATCATCTCCTTTTGAAAATTAAGTTATAAGTATAGAAATATAAGAGAGGCTCTTACTACTTCATGCAGAGTAACTTAGGTTACTAATAACCTAACAATTAACCCATGTGCCTAAGATATTGAAATGAAGGTATATTTGTTACATAAAAGTTCCTTTGCCCATTACACAATGGACGCCACTTAGACATAATCATTTGAACATGACCAAAAGCCCTAGGTTTTGAGGAGCTATGCCTTGTGCCTTAGCTCTTCTGTATTTTAAAAGTGCCACCCTACTTTGAATAGATCCAATTTACCATCATTACACTATCAAGTCCTTGAAATATGTAAAACAAGTCATTTGAATCATATTCAAACAGAAACTGGATCTTTGAAATGTTTCTTCATTCAACAGTTTTTTCACTTTAAGTAACTGCAATCATTCTATGACATTCTATCAGAGTAAGCCTCTATCTGTTTTCTCTGAAGCTATAAGCATACTACATGTGTTCTAATAATACTTTAAAAAATAAGCCAGACAAATATTGTATGATCTCACTAATATGAACAAAATATGATGAGTAAACTCATGGAGGCAAACACTAGAGTATAGGTTACTAGGAGATAGGATGTGGGTTGAGAAATGGAGCTGATGCTTAATGTATAAAGGATTTTTAATAAAGCTTACTGTAGAGTTGATGGTAACACATTATAGTGAATATAACTTACACTGCTGATTTATAAATACGATTGTGGCTGAAAGAGGTAGTCTAGGGACAGAAATGTCAATTGAAGCTAGAGGATAATCTAGGGTATATATAACAGTAATTTTGGTGGTGGATGAAGATTGTGGTTAATGTATAAATATAAAAATGTTCTTATTTTACAAAGTGCTAAGAATATGGTGATACATGAGAAAATTACAACTAATGTAACTTATGGACAATAGTTAACAGTAATATTGTAATATTTTTGTAGCATTGGCAAAGACGATATTCAATTCTAAGGGACAACAAAAGGGGGTATAAGGGAATACGGGATTTTTCTTTTGAATAATGAAAACGTTCTAAAATGGACTGAGCTGATGACAGCACAGCTGTGTGATGAAAATGAGAGCCACATTGAACGGAGTGTACAAGGCATGGGACTGTATAACACAGTGAATCCTGTGGTGGAGGATGGACTGTGGTTAACAGAACAAATATGAGAACATTCTCTCTGAACTATAAAAATATATATAATACTAATACAGGGTGTTAATAATCGGGTAGGTTGGGGGAAATACAGCAAATGTAAACATAGGGGCTATATTACTAGTAATATTTTGACATAGTTTGTAACAAATGTTTCACAAGGTAAGGAAGGTGTTGGTGGTAGGGGGATGGATGGGAGCCCTGTTTGATGATGCTATGCATGTTAGTTTTGTAAGTCCACAACTTCACTATACACTTATTTTTCATTTATGCTCTTGTATGAATGATATACTTCAATAAATTTTTAAAGAGAAAAATACATGTCTAACTTACTATTTTGAGGACAAATTAGTCATTATTTTTTTTTTGAACCCTGGCATCTCAATGATGACGATGATGATGATGATGGTTCATTTTTTTTAGTCAGCACCAGGCATGAGAACTTTATGCCATGATTTTTTTTACAATGAAATTATAAGCTTTGTAAGTTAAAAAAAAATTGTATTTGAGTCTCAGTTTTGATTCAGGGCTCAAATTATTTCATTTCTGAGTTCGAGACTAGCCAATGTATATATGAACGGAGCCACTGATTGAGTGAACTCACTGTTGGTTCTATTGAGATATTGAGCTTTTGAGATTTTGAGAGTCATTCTCTTACCAATATCTTTAAGCTACACTGAACTTAGCCATCTACTGATCTGTGCTTATTCCCATCACTGAAAATATCACTGAAGCTATAACAAATAATTTCATCTCGCACACTAGGTGAAACACTTGAGAAGAAATGTAAACATGTGAAAATTTGGGAGGTTAACGTCGGTAACTGGTGACTGGTGATTAGAGACCTGTCTGCTTGTGTATTTCATAAACTTCAATTCAGATCAATACTTCAGAAAAATCTTGTCTTAAGCTATTTAAGTTATAGTTGATTAAAGGACAGATACTTTCCAACGTGTATACCCGGGGAGGTCACTCTCCCTGAGCTCTGTCCAGGTGGCAAAGGAAAGCATAGGGCCCTGCCCAGTGCTGTATAGTCCCGCTCCACAACGCTGGAGATGAAGCCGGGCCTCAGGCCTGCACCTGCATATTCCTACAGCTTCTCAGAGTCCTATGGACAATGACGGAGGAGACAAACCATGCAGGAAACAGATCTCTCAAGCATTCCAATCTGGACCTAGGTTCAGTGACCAAGAGAAGTGCACTTTGTCTTGTTTTAATCTATTGGTGAATTACCAATAGTGAATGGTGAATGTACCTTTGTTTCATAAACTTCTCAAAAGAATACCTCAGATTTGAGGAGAGGAGCAAAGCCTTGACATTGAAATATGAAGTGGAAAAGTGGATGCTATACTATCTTGAAGAAGATCATGGAGAGTTTGAAAATTAGCGCACATTTGTCTCTGTGTTTGGCTTTTTAAAAAACTGAGTAAATCAAAGAATTATAGCCTTAAAGATAGAATCATGGGAATTGGCTAGACATGCAAATTTTCAGGTCACTCCAAAGCCATATACCAGTTTTCATATCTAATGCACTAAATATTATAACCTATGTGTTCTGAGAATAAAAACAAAGTAGATTAGCCTATTGAAATAATATATTTATGAATTCAAATAAAGATGATTTTGAGAAAAAAAAAGACAGATGCTTGGACACACACAAAAGTGTGACATAGAGGATTTATAATAGCTGGCATTATTCAGTCTAATGGTAATAGAGTCTCATATGTGTAGATTTAAAATGTTAACTCCATAAAATCAAGGAAACCAATTCATATATCATTTTTATGTAATGCTACATTATTTTAGCAGTAGTTTAAATCTCATGTAAGCCCCATGCCAGGAGAGATGCACCTTTTATTATGTAATGTACAGTGCAGAGCAACAAATAAATTAGTATATTTTACATTTCAATAGTGCTTTACAATATTCATGTCACAGTAGTACTAGTATACTATTTTGATCTCATAGATACCTGGAACTAGTGAAAAAAAGGTATTGTCACACCCATTTTAAAGATGAGGCTCAAAGAAGAGGTTAAGAGACTCTCAAAAGAATAATGGGGGGGCAGAATTCAAATATACATTTTTTTTTGCTCTAAAAACAGTTTTTCCTCTTTATCATATAGAAGACATAATAAATATTTATCATTTTAAATACCATCCAAAAATTAAAATCAGAGAGGCCCTCCCACCCCTACTGAACAAAACACTTGATAAACGTCAAATCTCCTGAGGAATGTACTGCTTCTTCTGAATTTCCAAATGTAATTCTATTCCTAGATTAAATAATACATGTCTAAACATATACAAAAAAGCATCAAAAATTTTATAATCAAGCATACCTATTCTTGAATGAGTAGAAGAAATAAATACATTTCATGTTTTTGTTGGAGTGCTACAAAAAGTCTCCTGAAAATTTACCCTGGGGCACATGAAATGAAGAGAAAAAACAATCATGAAACTCAACAATCAATTTTCTCATGATGGTTATAAAACACTTTTTTCATAGAATATCCCCTTCCCAGTGAGGACTATTTTGACTACACCATTTAGGACTATACCAGAAAAGATCATGTCCTTAGAGCTAATCCATTCCTGTGGGTGTGAACTTATTGAGGAAGGGACTTTTTGATTAGATTCAGTTCAAGGACCTTCTTTTTGATTAGGTTACTTCAGCAGGGCATGACCCAAGGTAAATCTTAATACTTTTACTGGAGTCCTTTATAAACTGGAGTAACATGAAGAGAGAAGGCTGCAGAGACGGGGCAAAGCCATAGAAGTAGAGAGAATGCCATGAGAGCAAGAAGCGGAAATCAATGGAATCTGGGAAGGAGGAAGCCAGAAGCTTAAGCAACAAGAGCCACCAAAACCAGGTAGAATTTGGGGGGCAGTAAGCCTCTGAAGGAAGGGAATGGCATTGGATGAGTTCCCTATTTTGGAGGATTTTCTAGCCATAGAGCAGCTGGAATTCAGATAGAAATCTTCTGTCTAGTGGTTTCAAGAATCTAAGGACAACATTTGGTGTTACTACAGCAGCTGGAAAGTGAGGGGGTGTAATGGTTTCAGAGTTTTATATAATTATAAATTCCAAAAATATAAATTGGATTATTCTTGTAAACTAATCTGTTCATCTGGGCATTATTAAGTTATGATAAGGGCATTAACTGGAGGGTGTTGGGCCCCGCCCCTTAGTGAGTGTGGTCTCAAGTATAAAGGCTAGGCAGGAGATCTGAGTTGCAGAGATTTGGAGAAGCAGATTTGAGAAGCAGTTCTGATGTTGGAGTGAGCCGATCACTGGATAGTCTACAGCTGAACTTGTGGAGGAAACAGAAGCTAAGCCCGGAGAGAAACGCAGCCCTGGCAGGAGAGGAACCCAAGGCCTGAGCCCTTGCAGACGTCGGCAGCCATCTTGCTCCAACACGTGGACTTTGGTATGAGAAGAAACTTATGCTTTGTGGCCTGGTAACTGTACGCGTCTACCCCAAATAAATACCCTTTATAAAGACCGACCAATCTTTGGTATATTTCAAAAGGCACACCTGTGGCTGACCAAAACAGGGGGTATAGCCAGAAGAAAGCCACAGAATGGAAAATCAAATTGTATATATAAATTCTGCCCAAATCTCTGGCTACCCACTGAACTACACACACAGGAGGCAAACTGCAAACAGCCCACCTAAGACTACAGGAACTGAACAGAGACCACACCTATGGATCACCATAGAAGCATTTTGAAGTCAAAATACTGAAGCCTTTCCCAAAAGATCAGGAAGAAGGCAAGGGTGTCCACTCCATCAATTCAATCTTTAATTGGAAATCCTAATAATACAAGGAAAAGAAATAAAAGGCATAAAGATAAAAAAGTAAGAAGTAAAACTCTCTATTCACAAAAGGTGTGGGGACTGAATTATGTACCCCCCAAAAAACATGTTCTCAATCTTAATCCATTTCTGTGGGTGTGAACCCATTGTAAATAGGACCTTTTGAAGATGTTATCTTAGCTAAAGTGTGGCCAACTGAATTAGTTTGGGCTTTAATCCAGAATATAGGAGTTCTTTATAAGCAGAATGAAATTCAGACATAGAGAGAGAAAAGTCACAAGAAGAGCAAGAAACTGGAGGTCAACAGAACCCAGAGAAGAAAGAAGATATCATCATGTGCTCTGCCATGTGACACAAAAGGCAAGGATAAAGGACTGCTGGCAACCAGCCCCAGAACACCACAGTCTTCAGGGAGAAAGCACTGCCTGCCCAGAATATCAGTCTTCAGGGAGAAAGACACTATCCAGGATGAGACCCCTCGGAGTGGTTATTGTGTCCGCTTCTCACCCAACAGCAGCAACCCTAACATGATCTCCTGTGGTTGGGACATGCTGGTCAAGGTAGGGAACCTGGCCAGCCACAAGCTGAAGACCGACCACATTGGCCACACAGGCTACCTGAAGCCTGAACTTGTCTCTCCAGAGGGATCTGTCTGCGCTTCTGGAGGCAAGGATGGCCAGGACATGCTGTGGGACCTGAACATAGGCAAACACTTAGATGGAGGGGTTATCATCAGTGCTCTGCTCTACTTTTTCTTTTTTCCCATAGCATATCAACTTCTAATAACTATAATAGCTTATTTTCATGTTTATTTTTGTCTGTCTTCTCTGCTACAACTGGAACTCAATGAGGGCAGAAGTATCTGTATTTTGTTCATTGATGTATCCCCAGCACTGAGAATAGTGTCTGGAACATAGATACACTGAATAAATATTTGTTGAAAAATGACTATAATGATTGATTTATAGATGACAAAAATGAGAAAAGAATTAGTGGACACAATAAGGATAAGTAGAAGAATAGGATACCACAAAGAAAAGATGTATGAGCCTCCATATCCTCTAACTTCTATCTTTTAAAAATATACAGAAAGGCTAAAGGTAGCTTTCATTAAAATACTGATTTGTGGATAACTTTGCACACATGGATATCAGGTACTATTTCCTCCTCTGACATAAATTTAATGTAAAAGATACATGGTTGGTTTGTTTTTTACATTTATTTCTTCATTTCAGGACTCAAAAATTCTGAAATGTCAGGCACAACTTTAAGTTAATAAGGTTAACGCCCAAACCCTGAGTGCGCATTTAAGGCCCTTGAAAATTCACTCATTTATTCATTCAACAAATATTTACTATCTACCATGTGCCTAGTACTGTTCTAGGGGGTTAGGAAATATCGATAAACCAAACAGACCAAACACCTGTCCTCTGGAGCTTATATTCTAATGGAATAAATCTCTGCCTAATCAAATTTTTAGCTATTGCCTCTTAATGGGTTAATTATTTCTTAGGAGTAAATGAGAGAGATACTTTTGGAAGCTGTATTCATCATTCTCAAGCCAATAAATAACATTTAAATTACACCCTCTGGAGCCTATATTATGATTTCGAGACAGAAAATACTTATCGGATGCCTACCACTTGCCCAATACGATTTAACAGTTGTTTCCTCATTGAGGGGTGAGGGGACTAGAAAATAATGGGAAGTGACTCCAACCTCACTGTACTACTCCACCCCCAAATTTGAGAATATAGTGGCACTTGGAGGTGGAGTGGGAGGTGTACTCTAGGCCAGAAAGGGGTGGATCTGGCTCTCCACCCTTCCTTAGCTTGACCCTCCCATAGCCACAGAAACTGCCTAGGATATCCCCAGACAGTCTTACTTCACAGGCTGTTAAAAAGAAAAATTAATGGACCTAGAATCTATATGACTACATGACTCACTTGAGTGATCCGAAGAGTACATGAAGATGCTAAAATTGTCTTATTCTTCAGCAGTATTGTTGAAAAGACTGGTTTATTAAGTGCCTTAAGTTTCCTAGGCTCTATACATAGTAACTTCTGTGAAATATACAGACCCAGGCTTGAAGCAATATATATTCCAATAGAGGAAACTCTCAGGTAAGCAATCATGTCTATTCCATTGTGCATCTCTTAAAATACACAAGGAGTTAAAAAGAGAAACTGTTTGGGGGATCTTCCTAGCAAAATTCTTAAAGATGACAGTTTAGTCTCAAGCTGCTTTCTAACTATCCTTTCCCTTAATTGCCTAGATTGGACTCCAGGTAAATATTTATTGAACTGGTAAATTAATGAAGAGGGCCAGGGCACAATCATATAAATAAATAGATCTTTTAAAAGACTTTCTACAATGAAATATCTACACGCTTTTCAGAAGAAGACAGTTTCCTTTTTTCTTTAAGAAGCACTAAATTCTAATCTGCTTTTGTTAGCTTTATGGATGCACTGGAGTTAAGTCTGAATGGGAACTTGGAGATCATCCAACCCCTTATCTTATAGGTAAAAGTGAGAACCCCAGAGATATAAATTGACTTGTTCCCTAGATTTATTGCTCAGCTTCTTAATTGCTTACCATGCTCCTGTTTTTATCTCACCATAATCAATTCCCAATACAGAAGCCAGAGTGATCATTTTAAAACAAATCACAACACTCTTGTGCTCAAAATCCTCCAAAGTTTTTGTTTTTGTTTTTC
>PVKH010016540.1:0-15704 GCA_004027955.1 Chaetophractus vellerosus
ACAAGTTTTGTCTCTCTCCCAGGGCCCATTTCTTTCTGGGTTCACCTGCTCTGCTCTCTCCACAAGGCCAGCTGTACACTGTCAGGTAAAACTGTGATGATCTGGTGATTTAATTATGGCGACATTTCTAATTAAAGTTTTTATTACTTTGTGTTATAGAACTATTCAGCCTTTCTTTCTAGTTAATTTTATTATTTTTTTATTATTTTTTTAAGATTTATTTATTTTATTACATATCTCCCCTTCCCCCCGCTGCGGCGACGCGCCGAGAGTGGTCACTGCGCAGGCGTGGCTTTCCCCGCTTCTGGGCAGTCTCTGCGTCCGTTCACGGCCGGCTTTCAGTTCGCGGGTGGCTGCCCTGCCCGTGGCGGCTCTTGCCATGTCTGTGGCAGCTTCTTGCCCTGCCCACGGCGGCTCCGGCCCGCCCATGGCGGCTTGCCATTCTCAAGGCGGTCTGCCCGCTAGGAGAGGTCCCCGGGAATCGAACCCGGGGCCTCCCATGTGGTATGCCGGCGCCCTATCCACTGGGCTATCGAGCTGGCCCACTATAGAGTCTTTAACAAAATGTTTGGACCAACAATTCAAATATAATAAGTTGTGAAATATTTTAATCTGGAATGTATTAGAAGTTATAACTCTGCTAGGATTCAAGCCAGAAAAAAAAGGGAAACCATATAGTCTGAACTAGAAATTCTGTTTCAGCACTTTTGGGAGAAGAGGAAAACAGTATGGGATCCAGGGTATCACGCTATGTTTTATAAATAGGTGGATTGAAAAGGATAATGCACAAATTTGGTAATAGAGTGATTAACACTGACTTAGATATAAGTAGCTGAGGAAAGTGTAACTGTATCAGAATAATTTTGGTTGCAAATAGCCTAAAATCCAATTTAGAATGACTTACATACAAAAGAGGAGCTATTGATTCTTGTAAATATAGAGTCTGAAAATAGTGTTGGAATCAGTGTTAATTTGATTTAGCAACTTAGCAGTGTCATTAAGGATCTGCTTTCTTTTTGTACTGTCTTTGGGGTTAAAACTTCAAGCTAAAGCTGGTTTCCCTCATGCTCACAAAATAGTTGTCAAGATTGATAGCATGGCCAAATGCTTTCTCAATGATAGACAAGGAAAGGGAGAAATTTCTGGTAATTCTTCTAAAGAACAGAGAGATTGCTTTCCTAAACATTTCATTGCTTTAATTGGGTAATTTACCCATCCCTGAATTAATTTGTATATAAGGAGACTGTACTTTGCTGAATGGCTTACACCAGTCAGGGCCCATCTCTGGTGTTGAGAGTAGGTCATGTACTCTACAGAATGAGGAAAGTGTGTATCCCTCAGTGGAATATCAAGAATATTTGACAGAAGAAAAAGAAAATGGTTTGAAGGGATACAGAGCAGGTGTTCACCATAGCATAGCAGACAGGATTTTACTGAGTGGACTTCCTCCCACCCCCACATTGTTTACTTCTATTGATGTCTCAGCACTGCTTTTTTGTTGTGCTAGCTTTTTCTCTCTGAAACAATGGTTCTGTCACTTACTAGCTATATGACCTTGGACAAATTAATTTCTTCATGCCTTAATTTCTTCAAATTTATAATGGTTATAATAAGAGTACTGACCTCCTAGGATTATTATGAGTCTTAAATGATTTTATTTATGTAAAGCATTTAGAACAATGCTGAACATTTAATTATTATTAAACAAACATATTAAATGGTGGCCTTAGAAGATACTTTTTGACACATGATATATATGCATCTTGTATATCTATATAACATATAGATTACGGAATATAAATTAGATCTTTACAGCATCTCTCAAACATAAAATCTTATCTTCCCCCCCCCCATCATCATTTATCTTTAGACATTTTTTTTTTTGGTAACTCATTTCCTCCAAATTATATTATAATTGGTGCTAAGTTAAATTTTAATGTACCAGGTCCTTGCTCACAAATCTTTCATGGTCAGCATTGCTTAGGATTTAAATTCTGTTGACCATCCTTGTATTTCGGGTCTTTTAGAAAATTACTCTTTAGAGACCTACATTTTCATCTGTCCAAGTTAGACTAATTATTGTTCCCCAGAGTCTCATATTTTCTCTAACTGAGGTCCTTTCTCATACTGTCTCTTGTTCCTTAAATGCCGTTTCTTCCATCTTTATCCTTTATTCTTATTCTACTTAAATAACACCATCGCTGTGAAAAATTTCCAGATTTCCAAAAACCAGATGTGTGATAGAAATTCTTTTAATAGACCTTCAATAATAGGACTTAAACAATTACCTAACAGTCTCCATTCTCTGTAAAACATTCCAACCACTGCACGCATGAGTAACACCCACAGGCCAAAACACCTGATATTTTGCACTAGCTGATTCATGTGTCTACAAAGAGTACATTGTTTTTGTTCCCTGATTTTACCTGTTATTATAATTTTGTGATTTAATTAAATTTCTTGCTAATTGATTGAAAGTATGTGCAAAAGGAAAGTGCATTATATGTAAGAAAACTAAGTTGAGTTTTCTTTCAAAATATAAAGGTAAATAACTGAAAACATCACTGTTGAATTAGATATTTAAGGTGGAACTTCTTTAGGAAATATAGGGGGAAAATAGAAAAGTCTAGAATTATTCTGCATTAAGATTGCTTCATTAGCATTTTAAGTTATTTGCCTAGCAACTAGAATTTATACAAGGAAGACTTTGAAAAACATGAATAGAATATTCCTTCTCAGATAAAAGTCCTTGACTCTGTTAAAATGTAGACAGATTAATTCTTCTTTTCCAGTTTAAAAATAGATTTAATTATTTAATTGAATATATATTTTTTAAAAATTCCTTGCTTTAAACATGTTAATTCATAAACTCCCTACACTAATTTCTCAAATAAATCACCAGCCATTTATTTAATTATATTGTTATATATTTTATTTCATAAATGTTTAGGAGCTGGGTATATGAGATTATTAAAATTTAATCTCTTCTTTAAATGAATTCAGATTTTATTGGGAAGAAAGACAAGTATAAATATAATTACAGAATACTGGGGTCTATACTGATGGAAATTTTCATGCAACTGTTGCTCTTTGAATATCTTTGTCAAACCCTCCCCTTAGACTGTGAATTTCCTGAAGTCAAGTGTTGTTTTTACTTCATCTTCTGTCAAATAAATAATCTTGGATGGGTGAATTGAACTCCATTTGAAACGAGTTAACTGAGTTGTTCAATGTTTATAACAGCTAGGAAATGGCAAAATGTGGAAATCTTTTTTGCACTGTACATAGATAAACAAGAATGTATTATCTATTTACTTCAGCACAGATTCACAGAAAGATTATACTTTAGCAGTTCTGTATGTTTCCTCTATTGGATAATAATAAAAGATATTGGTTGAGCCCTTGTAAGGGCAAAACACTATTCTAAAAGCTTTACAAATATTAGCTCAATTAATAACCAAAAAACCCATTATGAACTAAGTACTATTATCTCCTCAAAAATTTTCTCTGCGATTTCCCAAGGTCGCAGAGAAAATGCAAGATCAGAATTTGAACCCACACAATGAGGCTTCAGAAATACTGCTCACTATTTTTATGTATATTTATTTGTTCATTCAATACACAATTGTTGAGGGCATACTAATTGTCAATTACTTTGCTAGGTTTTGGTGCAAAAGAATGAACAAAACATAATCCCTCCATTCAAAGGATTTACAGTCTAATAAGAATAGGCAAAATAAATACTCTAAAGTGTTCTAGGTTTTATTTCACTCACAAAAAAGTACAAAGCAAGGAATGGCAACCTTCTGTGGATATGTGACATCTAAATAGAGTCATATATAAACTATTACAATTTTATTATCATCTGGGCTTTGGAGAAAACTTAAGAAAGTTGTCCACAGTAATTGACTTAAGGCAAACAAAACAATAGATGCAGAATATGGTTTTCAATTGACATATTTGTTTTAATTTTTTTTCTTTATTAAAGAAGTTGTAGG
Organism: Chaetophractus vellerosus; assembly: GCA_004027955.1. Classification (NCBI taxonomy): domain Eukaryota; kingdom Metazoa; phylum Chordata; class Mammalia; order Cingulata; family Chlamyphoridae; genus Chaetophractus; species Chaetophractus vellerosus. Next base: position 3,999 of record PVKH010016540.1, read on the forward strand.
TCCATAGAACAACCAGGCATAAAATACAGAACTCCCATACCTAATGATGCTAATTTGGTATTCTTCTAACAACAAGCAGCTTTTACAAATAAGATAAAAATTTTACAAGGTGTTTTATCATGTGGCTAAGTGCCACTGAAAGAATGAACTTCTGTGAGATGCTGTGTAGTAAATAGATACTAATTTACCATATGTTGATTTATTCTGAGCCAACCATAAATTGACTCAAAAGTCATCAGTATTCCTCTCTTAAAAGTGTGCAATAGCAAATGCAAACTACTTGAACTGGAAAAATAAAAGACCAAAAGTTTTAAAGCTCATTTACTGTTGTCAGTATTTTATTTCAGTGCCAAAGAAGATGGACTTTAAGAGGATGCTATCAGGAAAGCAAAAATAAAGTAAATCTATTTTATGCATTGTAAAGGAAGTGAAAATAAAGTATCCTGCCATTGCACATAGAACTTTATTTAAAATATATTTATAGTTCTTATCATGTGCCTACTGATTAATTATCCTGGAAGAAATGATATAACAACTTCATTTTTTGTATAATACAGTAAAAAAGAGTTGGAAGTGGTTGTAGCTGCAAGTGTACACACAGCCTGCAACCCAAGGAAAGATGGTCTCTTTGTAGCTAAATGTAGCTGCTAAGCTCCAGCAAGTCAGAAAAATTAACTGCTTTTAATTTCCTTGTTAAATATATACATGCTTTGAATTAAAGCATTCAAACTTTTGGTGCTCAGCATTTTCATTAAACGATAACCTATTGAGTAAGTCCAACATCATACATTTTATATCAGGAATTGATATGCACCAAGTTCTAAACGTATTTCATTCAGTCTCTTACAATTTAATGTTCAAAGCAAGCATAATTTTCCATAGGCTACATACACCAATGCAACCCCCATGCACATTGTGTGTGCATTATGGAGTGGAGTTGGTTAAAGCTTCTATATTTTCGTTTTCACCAGTGCCTCTCTAAGATCACGGACCAGGATCCTACAGAAGGGGAAGACAGTTTCCTTCCTTTTTCCCAAGTACCTTCCTTCTTGTCAGTCTTCTCTAAACAAGTTCCACACTGGACTGGGACAATGCTTTCTAACATAAACAGATATAATTTATCTCACTTTCAGACCTTAAAAAGGAGGATTTCCATTTAGTTTCTATTTCTTTCTCTCTCCAATGCCTTCTTTCCAAACATCTCCTCTTTCAGGCACCTTAAGTCCATTATCTAACCTTATGGTGTCCACACTCCCAATGGTGGAATGTTCCTTTGCAGATCTGGACAAATGGCTTCTTCTTTTTCGTACATTCGAACAACTCAGGCTTTAGCCTTCTGCTGAGGGAGGTTCTTCCTTGTTCAGACTCCAATGTCATAATCTTTCTGCTTGTCTTTTTCTGAACTGTGCCCTCTAATTTCTATTTCTATGCCCTGAATTTTCCTTCATTTTGTTGACAATTAAGGTACATATTCTGCACCTTTTGCCAGAAGTATTTTCTTATTGGGGTGTGATAAAATAATGATTTTCCCATTGTATACTGAGGTAACATATCTGTGTAACATGATTCAGATTCATCATTACCCTAGATGAGGCAACTTAGGGGACATTCCTGTTTATTCCTTGTCCTTGCCACATAGGCAATACTGTTGTCTTATTTAAGAGCATTAAAACTTATGATTGAATTATTTTAATACCTTTTAAAAAAATTTCCTGCCTTCCCTCCCTTTAATTAATTTGAATATTGCTGCTAAAGTTACTTTTCTAAAATATAGATTTGTTGGGTTACTTGCTACCTCAAAGCATTCAGTGAATTCTGTTACCTCAAGAATAAATTCTTGTTATTCAGTTTGGGATTCTGTATATTCCACTGGCTGTACCCTAGCTTTATTTTTATTATAAAGCAAGACCAAACCTCTACTCTTGCCAAGCTGGACTACTCAGTACTTCTAAATAGGATTTCAGTCATGACTCATGTTATTTCCTTCCTCTTTTCCTATTTCTCTGCTTGGTCTTTCTCCTCCTTGTCTTCTTCTTCCTTCTCTTCCTAGACAGTTAATCATACTCATTAGTTCATAATAGTAGCCCTATTGCTCTATGCAAGTTTCCGCTCATGTTTGATTTTATTTTTCTTTACACCACAACCCCACTTCTTGTTATATTCCTTCTTGCTAATTTTGATATATTACCTGTTCATAGTTCTTTACTCACCCTTATGAATCCTTTTGAATTTATTGTTCATCTTGGTGGAGATAATTTTTAAGATTCTTTTCAAATAGGGTCTGTTTGTGATAAACTTTCTGAGACTGGTGTATTCCTGATATGTTCATTGAGTCTCCAGAAAGATATGATGGCTTAGCTGGTTATAAAATTGTGAGTCCGAGATTCTTTTCCTTTAACCGATGGAAAATATTACTTCATTTTCCTCATTCTTTCAGTGATGGGGTTGAGAAAATGCTATTCATATTCCTTTTTAGGTGTCCTCTAACAGATTTTATAATTTTCTCTGTTTTTAATGCTTTGGATTTCATAGAATATATGATTGAAAAATTACTAATCTTTTTTGGTTTGCTTTAAGCCTTTTGGTCTGAAATGTTCACACTTTCTCTAACTCTGGAAAGTTACTGGTCTTCATTTTATCAAATCTCCTTTACAATTATTTATATTTTTTCTCAGCTTCTGGGAGACATATAATCCATATCTTGATATATTCTATCCAATTCCTATTAACTTTTATTTTGAATAATGGAGCATTTTCCAGATATTATTTTTTTTGGCTGCATCACTTTGCAATTCAACTTATGTACTAAGTTTTTAACTGGAAACACTATCATAATTTATTTCTATGTTTCATGTTTAAATTATCTTCCCTTAACATTTGGAAGATTTTAATATGCCAACATTATATCCTTTTCCTCTGTCTGGTTTATTACTTAATGCCTTGTCTAGAATAGGCTATTAAGTTTGTGGTCTTTCTATTATAGAGTTCACACTCTTAATGGGGTTGTATTTTCCCTGTGAATTTGTATTTCCCTCAAGGCATTAGCAACCTCGATTGTTTATGTGTACCTGGAGTGAGGGTATAAAGCCTATAACCCAGCTTATGCCCTTTCTGATAAGCTTAGGATGCCTCTTTGGGGAAGGAGGAAGGAAGATGCCTCAGTCAGAGAACTCATGTGTTTTAATATATAGATCTGCTGAGGAACATTTTTTTCAAGAGCTTCTTCTTAAAGTGCAATCACTTAGCCTCCAGGATTTGGAGGGTATGGTGAGAGAAAACATTCTGAAAAATGACCAGTCCACCTGCACCTATTTTAAAGTATTTCTACCACAGCCATTGTGAAGTCTCTGCACTAGCCTAGAATGCTTGCAGTGGTTCTCTCTTGCAGGGCCATCAAGATGGCAATGGTTCCTCCAAAATATGTGGATGAGAAAAGGGTGCACTTAAAATAATATTTTCTACCCAACAGTGTGTTCATAGAACCCAGCAATTTTGGCTTTTCAGCAACGTTCTGCTGCCCAGAGATTTTTCTTATGTGTTTATGTTAGTTTCACAGATCCAGCCAACTCTGGCCTTTGTGATATATTCTTTGTGGTGTTTGCTTTGTTTTCTAGGGGTGAACTCTAGCCCATGTTAGATCACTATCTTATCCAAATCCTACGCAGATGTTACCATTCCGAAAAGCCATCATTCAACCACTTACAGCTATAGTGAATTCCTCTAATATACAATTTAAACAATAATACCAGATACTTAATCAGAATACAGCAGACTGGATTTTAAAAAGCCAGGCATTATGCCAAATTTTAAAGAATTAAATTCTATCACAGTTTTCTTTTTTGCTTAAATTATGATATTTTAGTTCCATGAAGTAGTACTGCTTTTGCTGAATTTAAACTTAAACATTGAATTTTACACTAATCACTTGGGCATTAAATTAAATAAGAAAAGAAATGTAATCACTTATTCATTATCACTTCTCAGTTTATCTACATTCCAACACCCATAAAATGGAAACAGAAAGTACCGAAGAACTAAAAACATGAGCATGAAGAATTTTCTGTGTGATAAAGGTAAGTTAATGTAAGAACCTTGGAAATTTGAATGTGTGATTTTTTTTAGTTCTCTCATCAATATCATATATTGTTGAGTTTTGATAATAGTTAAAGAGGTTTAGAAACTATCTATATATTAATGCTCATTGCAGGGAGAAAGAAGTTTCTTCTTAAAGAAATTGTTCCTGCTATGCTTTTAGTTAGACATCTAAATTGTTTAAAGTTTTTTCGATTGAAATCTGTACCAGGTGAAATATGTAATTGTGATGATGGAAATTACCATAAGAAAGGTTTATTGCGGGGGCCGGCTGTATAGCCCAGTTGGTAGGGCACTGGTTTACCACATGGGAGGCCCCAGGTTTGGTCCCCGGGCCTCCTCTAACAGGCGGACCGCCTCGGGAAGGCAAGCCAATGCGGATGGGGCACGCTGCCGTGGGCAAAGGCAAGCCCCCATGAGCAAGGGCGAGCCCCCACGAGCAGGCGAGCCGCCGTGCCGGTGAGCTGACTCGGCAGGTCGCCCCAGCAGGGGGAGACAAGCAGACAGAGAGGAACGCAGAGAAAAATGAACACAGCAAGAGCAAAGCAAAAAAAGGGCAGGGGATGTATAATAAAAATTTTTAAAAAATAAATCTTTAAAAAAAAAAAAGAAAGGTTTATTGCAAAGCTCAGTTTCATGAACTTTCTTAAGGATTCCTGTCCAACTTTTAAATATTTTGAGCTCAGAAAACTAGAATTTAACCTCTTTATTTCATTGACTATAAATTGGATTTTAAAAAAATATGCATATTTTCAGAGTTTCAGATAATGACTTTTTTCATATTTCAAAAATTCTGTTACTTTCCCTTCTTTGGACTCATATTACTCTGTAAAATATTCCATTTTTAAACATAATTGTATTTTTTACTGTTTAGTATAAATAATACCTTGGGATTCATGTCAGTTATATTTTAAATCGTGAATTTCTTATCAAGAAACAACAATGTAGTTGTACAGAGGCACATTTATCAAGTAATATAGATTGATGATAATTTTCAAGAACTTATATTGTCTTAATAAAAATTAAGATAATAATTAATTAATAATAAATATTAATATAGTGAAAGCTTATAAAATATAAAATAGGATTTGTGAGAATGTTATATAGGCACAGCCTTTTATTTTGAGTACTTGGACTACAATAAGATAACTAGTATAATGTCACATATATTATATATATAAATTTATCTAATCCTTATAAGTTAGATATGGTTATCTCTATTTTACAGATAAGAATGTTAATATTTTAAGAGATTCATTCATTCAACAAATGTTTATTGAAGATTTAACATGTGTAAGAAACGGTCCAAGATTTAAGGTACTGCATTTAAGTTAGAGCTTATATTCTAATGCAGAAATAAAACCATAAAAAGTCTATTTACAATTTCTATAGGTTCTCTGAAAGGGGAGGACAGGGTAAATCTTTAAAATAGAATGGGATTTAAAAGAAGGTTTTGTTGAAAGAGAGCATTTAAGACGAGTTTGTAGGATGGGAAGGCCATGGATAGGGACAAATAGCATTGCAGGCAAAGGGAATCCCTTCATCAAAATTCATAAACTGGGTGGGGCCTAGTGAATTTAAAGTGAAGGAGGTAAGGAGTGGATTGACTGAGATTATCATGAATTGTACACTATATAGTCTTCCATCTTAGAGTTAGAGATCAGTCTGAAATTTGATCTTTCTGTCAACAGGAGGACATATTGATCCCCCCTGTCTGGTACAGCTAAGCAGGTAACACAGAATGTATAGAGAGAAATGGAGGGAACTTCATCTCTGTGAAAGTGAAGCGAAATCAGTCTGTGGCAATAAACAATTCACATTAGTACTAATAGGAACTCTTGGTAATAAACAATGGTTCTTAACTCACCGGGTAGCCTGGGAATGATTATACTGTTTCATAAAATCCTGATGCATTAATCTTTAAATGATTTCATTTTCAGCATAGACTTATAACAATCAAAAAGCTTAATAAAAATCATGAAAAAAGCTCAAAATTGATAAAAAATATTCAATTTTGTTGGTATCATGTTCACAGAACATGGTATTCATAAGAATAAGATTTAAGGGACAGTTTAGAAGACCAAACATGGTATAAAAATTGATTGGTGGAAGAATTATATTTAAGGAGATACGTAGGAACAAATGTGTTCCAAAAGACTCTGAATTTTCTGTCCCTGGAAAAAAATCTTATTTATACAAATAAGTGGGGTAATATAATCAGATCAAAGAAGATGAAAGGATCAGAACTTAAATAACTCCCTCGGTAATGACTGACTAAGGATTTTTAAATTCCTTCTTGAGGAGAATTGAATTCAGTATTCAAAATCTTTTGCATATATAATGAAACCTAAATATACCGCAAATTATATATGTAATCCTCTTCATGGTGGGATTTCTTTCATTCCTTCTTGTTTTCTTTATAATATTGAGAGTAAAGGGACCCTCCTAGAAATGTGTGTATATATAGGTTAAAATTGTAATCAATATTCTAAGCAACATCCATTATACAAGGGACTAAAATACTTAATGAGGTCATAATATGCTGCATGTTACACTATTATCTTAGGAAATGGGCCCAGAGAGTACATTCATGCTTAGTTAAATGAGGAATTAAAAAAAAAAAATTGGGGGACGTATTTCTCCTAAAACATTTATTAAGCCTCTAATCTGTCCCAGGTACGGTAAAAGAGATTACTTCACTTAACCTTTGAAATGGTTTGGTAAGTTCCATTTCACCATTAATAGATGATGAAACTGATGCATGGAGAAGTTAGATAACCTATGGAAGCTCACAGGGTTAAGGGATAAGAGTGGAAGGATTTCAATCCCTGTCTCAGATTCCCTTTGCCAAGTGTGAACGCCCGCTAAGAACTAGCTCCTGTACCTGGTGTGGCTCTCTGGGAACCCAAGCTTGAAGAGCTGACACCTCTGGCCACACAGACAGAATGATCTTCCCCCATTTGCAGACTATTTCAAGGCTGTGCTATAGGTAGAAGTGCACAGTAGGGCAACTTAGTATCCTCATAGGCTCAGCTTTGGCTTCTAAAGCAGAATCAGTTTTGCTGATCTGGTTAAGTCATGTGCTTCTATTTAAAGGGGCTCCAATTTAGCTGAAGAACAAAGCAGGATCCTTGAGGGAGAGGGTTAGAAACCTTACTTTTCCTCTCTTCCCGGGGGCACTATTCTGCCCTAAATCAGGATTCTGCAGCTAAGGAATCAGAGAGGGAGAGTAGATAGCCAAATTCTCACGTTTACTTCAGGCAAAATAGGGTATTTGTGAGGTTTAATAGTAGAATCGAAGTTGGGATGTCATAAATGTATGCATTTTGAAACTAATGGTATAAAGTTACATTATTTCCATTTCTGTCTTTGAATCTTTACTATCCAAATTGCATTCTATCACAAAACTCAATACTGTACTTGAATCCAATCTCCTATTATTCCTAAAATGGGCTTCTTTAATGCACCTTGTGAATTCTTTTACCTACAATAAAAACACATCAGAAACAATTGTTTTAGAACCATTTTAGAGACTATTTTGTACTTTTTTTTTTTTGGAGGTACCGGAGATTGAACACATGTATTCAAGAGTTGTCTATGCTTTCTCTACAATGTTATTATAACCTTTTATTGTTCTGAGATAAATTGGTGGATATAAAATATAAACCCAGAAATTTTTTAAAGTTTTAAAAATAACTTTTGTGTAATTATCTGCAAAGTAGATTACTGTGCAATTGGACAGAGTTTGGGTGTTGCTCTGTAACAAGTTTACTTGCTCTGTCTCCTCAGCTGCAACAGTGGGTGGTACAGTTAAGGAAGAAAATGTCAAAGAGGAATCTTGTGCCATTCAAATTCACAGGATCTGATCCTAAAGTTTCTGGGCGAAGAAACCAAAATTTGTAGTGTAATCACTTCACCTGGTTTTCAAATCCTATAGAATACTAACAAAATGATACATGCGTCAAAATGCCACTAAAATGTGTACCTTAGTTCCTTGCTAAGGATTAAATGCTCATGTATAATGCCCATGCCATCCTCTTCTTGGTTTCAGGGTATCTGGAAGTCAATGTTGTAGTCAAACCATAGCTTGGGTGGAGGCAGTGAGATCAGGAGAAAGCTAAATTGCTCTCCGTAAGAAATCAATAGAAATTGAATGGCTGTAAGTGTGATCAAGCTAGGGATATTAAAGGAGTTCACATTATTGCAAGAAATGGTACTAAGTGTATAATTTTGGATATATTATTGATTAAATAGAACTTACTAGATTACTATAGATGTCTTTATTTTACATTTTTGTCTTTTACATGTGTAAATGTGTACTGATCTAAATAAGCAATGAATACAGTTTGTCCCTTGTGGTCTCTGTATTGTGAGAGCTTCAGTTTTCCTTTGTCTACTTTGAATGCTTTGCCTCACTTTTTCAAATAATGAAATAAAATAACCCACATCTAAAATGAAACTAAAGAGAAATTTTGTTTCACCAATTTTTGTAGAGTGAGACAATCCTGGTGACATGATAAGAAAAAACCTTGCTTACTTCTCCCTAAGCTTTTCATCTTTTTCTATCACAATACATTAGTACCTTCTTTTCTAGGTTGGTTTGGGTTAATCATAAATATTTCTAAAACCCTTTCATTATTTAAAATTGGTGCTTATTTTTATTTTTTATAGAGGTGCATTTAATTTAAAACCAAACATGTATGAAAAACAAAACAACAAAAACAAAAACTCAAGGATATGTGTTATCCGTGTTTCAAACTGTCTTATTAGAAACACCCTATTTTATTTCCAGACTGGAAGCACAATGCATTTAATATGTCACTTGCTCCATTGCTTTGCTGCATTAAGCAGAAAAAGGCATTTGATTCAGCCAAGGCAGCTGGTGATGTGAATGCAGTGCAAACCTCTTTCACGGCTATGAAAAAAGGCAGATTAAGTTCATAACTGTGGCCATAACCTTGCTATAATAAAATAAAACAAAATAAGGCCCATTATAGTGTGTTTATTGCCATCTGTTACTAAATACTTCTTTTGGATGATTTTGGAGCAGCTTCATAGCCTTCACACAGAGCCGGCTGCCTATGAAATACAAAACTCAGAGGAAATAGAAAACGTTAAATGAACTTGCATAACAAATGCAAATCCCCTATGATCAGAAATTCTATGCTTTCAATCTACACAGTCTGACTTTTTTGCCCAGATATGATATCCATCGTGGAGGGAGCCGGCAAAGGTTGTAGAAGATCACTTCTACAGTGTACTTTTATATGGTACCTTTGACCTTTAAATAAATTAAACTTAGTTACTTTTCATTTTTTAGTTTATCTCTAGTTTGTGGGGGATGAAACGAAAACAAGGGCAATATGCAATGCATTATCACACTGGGCTAAACAGCCCAAAAGAATGTGCCTTCTTGGTCCCAGGAATTTTGTTCACCAGCAGAGCAAGAATAGACTGTTAGGCCTGGCTCACAGGGGAGCCTGCAAACTCTGCTCTGGGAGAGACAAGATTGCTGAATATTGTCAGTAGAGTAGTAGAGATGAGGTGAAAGAAAGAGACTAATTTCTCTCCACACTTAATCTGCAGGCTTTTCTCCCTCACTATGAATTTGTCCATTCCCCTAAAATGGTATAATGCATAAATAAAGTGACCATATAATTTAACCAGAGCATTTTTGAGGGTTAAAAGGGGTTACTATTAATCATTATATTGGGGCAATAGGTTTATACCAATACTCTTGGTGCTCCTAGGTATAATATGGATAACATTGTTTTAGTTATTATAGATTCAGCCTTTCTTATTTTATATTTAATATCCATTCACTTAACTTCCTAGGGAGTTTCAGTTTATCTTTCTAAAGAGAAACTATGCAGGCTAAAATAGAAAATTTACCAATTTTTGTTCCGAATGGTGTTGCTTGTTAAATATCCATGAATTGAAAGAATTAACAAAAGATTGCCATCACAATTTATTTTACGTAAATTTCTTATAACACAAATATGTAGATATGAGTGTGTATATCTATGTATGTATATGCATTTATATTTGTGTATAGATACACTAGAAATGTGCACATACATAATTTTTCTGTCTCATATAGATGGCATTGCTTAAGGAAATATATTTTTATCATATACTAAATGATCTTTTATACTAAGCATTCACATTTTAGAAAATGTACTCTTAAACCAAATAATTCATTTGAACTAGGAATGAAGCTGGTATATTGTCACAGAAAGCGATATAAGGTGTTTATTGTTAATGAGAATATATTATTTGAAATGTAGCAGGCAAGATCCAATTACGTGTACTGGAGTCTCTTGTTATAAACAAGACACAAGAAAAACAGAAGCCCCGTTGCTAAAACTGGAAACAAAGATAAAGGAGAAATAGGATAAAATCGAATTCAATTCTGAGTTATCTAATTTTAAAATTTTACTGCTCCTTAAATTTTTTCTGATTAAGGACTGGATTGGTCCTTAGACTGCAGGTGGGAGTTGATGTCAGTTTTGGGGAGATGAAGGCTATGGAGCCTAGAAAACAAGAAGGCTAGTCTAACCTTCTATTATGCATTGTCAAATATAAAACTATTAGCCTCTTTGACCTCATCCACGATTTTTGAAATGTATTGTTTAAATATGACTTTATGATAATTAAATCTCTATAAAAGCCCATACTTTCAATTTATGTGTATTTATTATTATTAATACCATCTTTTAAATTCACCTGGTTAGAGAGAGAAGTCTTTTGTAACAGACTTTTTTGTTTGTTCTCTTGTTTGGGGCATGTTAAAATACTTTTAAAGATATCTTTTTAGTTGTATCCACTCTATTTCAGGTTATTTTTGTTGGTGGGTATGCATATATGACATCTGTATGGTTCTTTTTAAGCCTTTCTGTTTTTTAGTGGAAACTTTGAAGATAAACTCCCCCTTGATATATATTATTTTTTTTTCTTTAGCAACTTATCACTGGAATAAAAGAGAAAAAAAAGTGATCTCTTTTTGCATTGGTTGTATTTGTATATCACAAATAAAAGATATGTTAAAAAAAACTTTCAGTAGTCATAGAATGTTAGAGCTGAACAGACTCAAAGACGTAGGTTAGCCTCCTATCCTCAGGTTACAGATAATGAAAATGATGCCCAATAAGTTTAATTGATTTGCCTAAGACCACAGAACAAGAACGTGGCAGTGCTGTGGCTGCATTCCGGGTATCCCGAATTCCCGTGCGGTCATCTGCCTTATGTAGCCCTCACGTGTCTGCTTGAACAGATGCTCCATTCTTTTCCATGTATATTTGAGTATACATTTTTGTTGTTGTTGTTCCTTAGGTAGTCTGTCTAATTTTCTGAAAAGCCAGAGTGCTTCAAACACCACCCGTTTCTAATATGGGTATGCATATGTGTGTACACACACGTTTAAACGTAATCCCTATCAAGACAGTATGTTAATAGCACCTGGAATCCTGGAATTCCTTATATTTAGAAATGCCTAAATATATATTTTTTATGTTTCTACTATAGTAAAAGGTAATATATGGGCTATGGAATTTGTTTTATGCTTGCATTATTCATTTCATTCATTCATTCATTCAACAAAGTTATAGAGCACCT
>PVKH010016541.1:0-15706 GCA_004027955.1 Chaetophractus vellerosus
AAATTCAATTGGATTTTTTTTTTTTAAAGAGGTACCATGGAATGAACTTGGGACCTCGTACATGTGAAGCAGGTGCTCAACCACTGAGCTACACCCGCTGTGCTCAATTGAAAAAATTTTACCACATGAAATCAGAGATGGTTTATAGACAGAACAAGGAAGGCATGAATAAATTGTAATATATATAAAGATTTAAAAAATGCTTTTAACAATGTTGAAAACATGACAATAATAAGAAAAAAGTCTTAACAAATACTGAAAATAATACTGGGTATCATTTATTGAGATATACCAGATAATAAGCTAGATGCTTTTCATATATTATGTTACCCTTCTAACAATTTGCTGCAACATGATACCCTTATGTTATTAATGAGGAAATAGGCTGAGGGAAGTTGGGTAACCTAGCCAGTCACATAGTTAGTAACTGCTAGAATGAGGATATTATTCAGATAGCTCTTATTTTATATTTATAATGTATAGTTCATGTACTTTTCAGTATACTGTATATATTAAAACATTCTGTCAGCTAGGCATGGATCATACTGTTTTTAATAAACATACTATTACATTTGAAGGTCTCTCATTGTCAAAAGACCCTATAGGCTGTCTGTCATTTAATATATTAAAGGACAAATATACTAAAATCAGAACATAAATGTTATTCTAGAAACACATATGTACTGCATACAGTCTCTTCCAGATGATCAAATAAATAGCTTGGCCTCAAAAAAACTACCCTTGTTGCTTTTTAAAACAAACCAACTACTTCCAAATAGCTTTAATTACCTGGATCCCAGCAGTCAAGAACTGTTGTTAAAGCACTACGGAGAAGGTCAGTCCAGGCAGTATGGCTCTTTTCTGCTCGGGCCATAGGAGAAGATACTATTCCTTTCAGAGCTTGTAGGGAAGCTGCAACAGTTGAAGATAATTGACCCTCAGGTAACTTCACAGCAGTTTCTCTGAGAACTCCAATTGTGAGGTACAGTATAGTAGGGAGAATCGAGATGCTTCCTATAAGATAAGATATATTTTGGAAAACACTCTGGATTTCAGTCTATTTATACAGTTCATTAATAAGACAACATCAAAGGTTTGTAGTTTATAAAATTATTTCTTGTAAAGGCTTATACCTGTTAATTTAAATAACTTTTACATATTTCTAGGCCAAACTAAATTTTTAAAAAATTTTATGGTAACACATTTATAACAAAATTTGCCCTTTTAGCCATTTAAAAATAAACATTTTATTTTGAAATAATTTCAAACTTATAAGATAGATGTAATCTCTCTCTTCACCAACCACCTGGTCACTTGTAGTGTACTTTCTATCTCTAAGACTTTACATGTTCTAGCTATTTCATATAAGTGGAATTACACAATAATACCCATTTATGCCTGACATTTCACTCAGCATGATGTCTTTAAAACGAAAGGTTCACAGTAGCCTGTATCAGAACTTCATTCCTTTTCTTAGAGCTGAATAATATTCCATTACAATTATATGATGGGAAGCAGATGTGGCTCAGGTATCTGGGTGCCCGCCTACCACATGGAAGGTCCCGGGTTCGGTTCCCAGTGCCACACAGAGAAGACAAACAAGACAGCGAGCTGGCATGACAGGCTGGTGTGATGAGCTGACACAATAAGATAACACAACAAGGAGACACAAAGAAGAAACACAATGAGAGACACAACAAAACAAAACAGAGGTGGCTCAAGCAACTGAGCGCCTCTCTCCCACATGGGAGGTCCCAGTTTGGTTCCCAGTGTCTCCTAAAGAGAAGATGGGTAGACACAGAGAGTGCACAATGAATGGATACAGAGAGCAGACAGCGAGTACAAACAATGAGGTTTTGGGGGGAGAAATAAATAAATAAAATCTTTAAAAAAAAGAGAAAGTATATGTGATGTTTTATTTATCTTTTAATCTGCTAATTTATATTAGGGTTGTGTCAACCTTTTGGCTATTGTGAAAAATGCTGCTAAAACATTGGTGTACAATTATCTGTCCGAGTCCCTGCTTTCAATTCTTTTGAATATATACCTAGGAGTGGTATTGCCAGGTCATGTGGTAATTCTATACTTAACTTTTTGAGGAACCACCAAACTGTTATCCACAGCAGCTGCACCATTTTACATTCCCACCACAAGGGTTACTATTTTTCTTGGCATCCTCACCAACACATCTTTTCCATTTTTTAAACAATATCCATTCTATTGGGTGTGAAGTAGTACTTCATTTTGGTTTTGATTTGCATTTTGCAAATGGCTAATGACACTGAGTATCTATTCATGTACTTATTGGCCATTTTCATACCTTCTTTGGAAGAATGTCTATTCAAGTCCTTTGCCCACTTTTAAAATAGGTTGTCTGTTTGTTGTTAAGCTGTGGGCATTCTTTACATGTTCTGGATATTAAACCTGTATCAGATACATAGGTTCTAACTATTTTCTCCCATTTAGTTGGTTGACTTTTCACTTTCTTGATAATGTCCTTTGATGTATAAAACTTTTTAATAATGATAAAACCCTATGTATCTAATTCTTTTCCTTGGTGTAAAACCTAAGAGTCCATTTCCTAAAACAAAGTCTTGAAAATATCCACCTATATTTTCTTCTAAGAATTGTATAGTTTTTCCTCTTGTTTTTGATCATTGATCCATTCTGAGTTAATTAAAAAAAAACTTTTTATATTGAAATGATTTCAAACTTACAGCTGCCAAAATAATGTAAACCCCAAACAGATAATTCCAACATAGCCCCACCCCTCAGATACCCAGATCCACCACTTTTAACATTTTGCCACCTTTACCCTCCATCCTCCTCTCCCTTCCTTGTTTTTTGAAATAATTTCAAACTTATAGGTCATTGCAAAAATAATACAAATCCCAAACAAAGTACTCCAACATACCTCTACCTCCCAGATACCCAGATGCACCAATTTTAACACTGTGCTTCCTTTGTCCTCACTCCCTTCCTTCCTATTTACCTATCTATTTTCTGAACATTGGAGAGCAGACTGCATATATCATACTCCATAACATATACTAATTCCATGTACATTTCCTACAAACAAGGGCATTCACTTACAAAATCAGCTTAAGTGCAGTTATCAAGTTCAAGAAATTTAACATTGATATAAAGCTTATACCAATGTTAGCTTTTCTTATGTCCAATCAAGTATATGTATTATATTTAATTGTCATTATCTCTTTAGTTCATATTTCTTTTTTTAAATTGTGGAAACATATACACAACATAAATCTTCCCATCTTAAGCTCTCCCAAGCATACCATTCAGTGGGATTAATCACATTCATAATGTTGCAGTAACTTACCATCTTCTACTACTAGAACTTTCCCTTAACCCAAATGGAAACCCTACACTCATTTTGCCTTAACTCTCCACTGCCCCCGCCCCTCCACCCTTGGTAACCTGTATTCCACTTTCTGTCTTTATGAGTTTGCATATATACTCTGATATTCTTTGTGGGTTTAAATTTAAGATCCTAAATCTATAACAATCTCGTTTTCTTTGATACCAATTTAACTTCAATAGCATACATAAACTATGTTCCCATAGCCCAGTTTCATCACTTTTATGTAGTTCTTGTCACAAATTACATATTTATATATTATGAGCCCCAAACCATCAATTTATCATTGTATTTAGATTGCCTTTCAGCATTACAAATAAAACATACAATAGCACAGGTATTTATATTTATCCATGTCATTATCTTTACCAGAGATCTTTATTTCATCATGTATCATGTGGCTTCAGTCAACTGCCCAGTATCTTTTCCTTTCAACCTGTAGAAATCTCTTTAGCATAGCCTGAAGGACATGTCTAGTGTTGGTGAACGACCTCAGCTTTTGTTTATCAGGAATGTCAAGTCTTTCCCTCAATTTTGAGAGAGAGTCACTGGATACAGAATTCTTGGCTGGCAATTATTTTCTTTCAGCACTTTGAATATGTCATATCCCACTG
Organism: Chaetophractus vellerosus; assembly: GCA_004027955.1. NCBI lineage: Eukaryota > Metazoa > Chordata > Mammalia > Cingulata > Chlamyphoridae > Chaetophractus > Chaetophractus vellerosus. The sequence goes on from PVKH010016541.1 coordinate 3,994, forward strand.
CCATCTTGCCTCCAGGATTACTGATGAGAAATCAGCACTTAAACTTGTTGAGGGTCCCTTGTCCATGACTCATTGCTCCTCTCTTGCAGCTTTCAGGATTCTGTCCTTGGCATTTGACAGTTTGATTATGGTATTTCTTTGCAGAGGTCTATTTGGGTTTATCCTGTTTGGATTTTGTTGAGCTTCTTGGGTACATATATTCATGTCTTTCATTAATTTTTAAAAAATTTTATTATATATCCCCCCTTTCCGCTTGTTCTTGCTGTTTTTTGTTTTTTGTTTTTTTCGTTCTTCTGTGTCTGCTTGTCTCCCCATGCTGCGGTGACCCGACGAGTCAGCTCACCGCGTGGCGGCCTGCCTGCCCGTGGCAGCTTGCCCTGCCCAAGGCGACTTGCCTTCTAGAGGCCCCGGGAACCGAACCTGGGGCCTCCCATGTGGTAAACCGGAGCCCTACCAATTGAGCTACAGCCGGTTCCCACCTTTCATTAAATTTGGGGAGTTTTCAGTCATTATTTCTTTGAATATTGTTTCTGCTCCTTTCTTTCTTCTCCTTCTGGGACTTCCACAATGTGTGTACTGGTATGCTTGATGGTATCCCACAGGTCTCTCAAGCTCTGTTCACTATTCTTCAATCTTTTCTTGTTCTTTTCCTCAGACCGAATAGTTTCAATTGTCTTATCTTCAAAGACATATTTTCTTTTTTTAAAAAAAGATTTATTTTATTTATTTCTCCCCACTCCATTGTTGTTTGCATTTGCTATGTCTATTTGTTGTGTGCTGGTCTTCTTTTTAGGAGGCACTGGGAACTGAACCCAGGACCTTCCATGTGGGAGGGAGGTGCCTAATCGCTTGAGCCACCTCCACTCCCTTCTTTTGTTGTGTCTCTCATTATGTTTTTCTCCTTGTCTCTCTTGTCGCATCAACTTGTTGCGTTAGCTCACGGCGCCAGCCCATCACGTCAGCTTGCTGTATTGCTCATCTTCTTTAGAAGGCACAGGGAACTGAACTTGGGACCTCCCATGTGGTAGGCGGGAGCTCAATCACTTGAACCACATCCACTTGCCCTGTTTTTTGTTTTTTTTTTTAAAGATTTTTATTTATTTATATATCCTCCCCTTGCTGCTTGTGCTCGCTGTGTTCATTTTGCTTTGCGTTTTTCCATGTCTGCTTATCTCCCCCTGCTGCGTCAGCTCACTGCGCAGCGGCTTGTCTTCACCAGGAGGCCCTGGGAACCGAACCCGGGGCCTCCCATGTGGTAAACCAGAGCCCAACCATTGAGCCACAGCCGGTTCCCTGCCCTGATTCTTTCTTCTGCCAGCTACAACCTCTCTAGGGAATATTTCTCTTACTGTGGTCTTCAGCTCTGTTTGGTTCCTTTGGTTTCTATCTCTTTATTGGTATTTTCTTTGTGTCCATATATCGTTTTCCTGGTTTCTGTAAGTTCTTTGTCCGTGTTTTTTTCTAGCTCTTTGCGCATATGCAGGACCATTTTTAAAAGTCTTTGATGACATGTCCCAAGTTTTGGTTTCCCTTCTTTGTTTTCCAATGCTTTATTATGTCCTTTGCATGAGCCATTAATTCCTGTTCCTTGCTATGTGTTATAGTATTTTGCTGCAACCTGAACATTGTGATATTTTAACATGTTATCCTGGAATTTAGACATTGAGGCATCTGTACCTTAAGCTGGTATCCAGCTAATGTTATGGAAGAGATTTCCTTGAATGCCAGGAGCTAACAACAACAAAAAAAAACAACAAAAAAAAAAACAACAAAAAAAACAAAAAAAAAAAAGGAAAAGAAAAAAACCCCAAAATATCTTTCCTACTCTTTGCAGACTGGCCTTTGTGCTTTCCTTCAGAGTTAAGAATAACTTTAGAGAACCGCCCAACACAAAAGTGTAGGGCCCTCCCTATTCTTTTCTGAACATGTGCCTTATCCTGGCCATACATGTATAGACCTAAGAACTTCCCTGTTTACAAAGCTTTGTATGTTCTCTTTTCCCTAGGAAACAGCATTTCCTCATAGTCCTGTAAGTCCCAAAGCCTGCAATCTTTTGCCCCAAGATGCTGCCATTTGAACTGTTCTCCTACAATATTCTGTAGGAGAGCTCTGTGAAACACTTCTATGCACAGGGTAAGTTCTGGGATGGAGAACCTGCAACAGGTGTCCTGATTTGGTCCTTCAGGCTGCCACAGGACAGCCTGGTAAAAATACACATGAGCCCAGATTGTTCATGAGAGTTATTCTGCTCTTCAGAGGCCCCGTGCTGGAAGTGCAGGCTGGCTCCGTAGCAAGTGACTGAGGTTGTATTAGTCAGGGTGTTCTAAGGAAACACAACCAACAGGAGGCACACACACACACATTACATCATATTATGAGAGTAAAAAAAAAAAAAGGAATTAGCTCATTTGACTGTAGAGATGGGTAAGTCCAAATTCCGTAGGGCACGGTGCAAGCTGGGAACTCTGATGAAGATTTTCAATGAATTCCCCAGGAGAAGCTGGCTGGCTGAAGTAGAGATGGAAATTCTCCCTTCTGACTGCTGAAATCATCACTTCTCCTTTTAAATCTTCAGATGATTGGATGAGACTGACTTCAATTCTCTCACTGTTGAAGGCAAACTCCTCAGCTAATGGTAGATATAATCAGCTACAGAGGCAATAAACTTACTGAAGATTTAAGTCCATGAAATCTCTTCATATTAATAATCAGGCCAGTGCTTGCTTGACCAAACAACTGGACTACAATAATCTGGTCAAGTTGATACATGAACTTAACCATCACCGAAGTGATGGAGGAGGGGCTAGCAAGGACACTATGAGATCATACAATTTTTAATTTGCCTTTTTCTTAATTTGGTGGTTGCCTATTACTGCAACACTTTAGCTGTTTTCCAGAGCTTTGAGAAAGACAGTTCTTCCAGTTGTTGGTGTTCAAAGGTTCTGTGGGTGGTTGGATCCCTTAGTGTCTTATTCTGCCATTTTGATCTCACCCAATTTAACCATTTTTTAAGTGCATAATTCAATGGCATAACTTATATTCACAATGTTGTGCAACCATTATCACCATCCATTACCAATACATTTTCATCACCCCAAATAGAAACTCTGTATCCCTTAAGCAATAATTTCCTATTCCCCCCTTCTCCCAGCCCTTTGTAATCTAATGTACTTTCTGTCTCTATGAAATTGCCTTTTCAAGATATTTCATGTAAGTGGACTCATATAGCATTTGTCCTTTATGTCTGGATTATTTCACATAGTACAACACGTTCAAGATTCATTCATGTTACAGCATGCATAAGAACTTCACTCCTTTTTGTGCCCAAATCATATCCCATTGTTTGTATATATCACATTTTGCTTATCCATTCATCTGATGATAGACTCTTGGTTTTTTCCTACCTTTTGGCAAAAGTGAATAATGCTGCTGTGAATAAAGATTGGTAGTATAATTATCTGTTTGAGTCCCTGTTTTCAATTCTTTTGGGTAGATTACATTTGATCATTATAACTGATAAAAATTTTCTTGAAACTGATATATAATAAATCATTTGTGGAATTATTTAGAAAAAGTTAAACATTTCCCTTGGACATTTGAATGAAAAACAATGATATTTGAGTAATACTCCATCTGTTGTTTATATATTAATCTTGAATCAATAAGATAAATAGCTAAAATAAAATTAACCAAAAATGTATCATTTAGTATCATTATGCATTTGCTGTCTTATTTTGTTTTATTTGGTAGCTGATAAATGTTGAGTTCATTTTGTTTTAAACTCTCTTTTCAAGGAATCTATAGAAATCTACTCAGAGCAAAATATTAAAGTTTTCATGACCCAGAGGAGTTGATAAATCAGGTAAATTTAAAATGAAAGGGAAGAGACTAAAGCTAAAATGGTCAAATTAATTTTTTCAGTTGTTACTCAACAAAACTTGTATAGCACATTTTTACTCCTGTTTCTCCTTCATTGGCTTTTTCTGCCACTCTTATTGTAAGCAAGTATGTGAAAATAGGGAATACAGATTTTAATTCAGATTGAACCTTAAAGTCATGAGGATAAACATAAAATAGCACATAAAATGGTCAATATACTTTTAAGCAGAAATATGTTTACCAATTATATGCTAGATTCCCTGAAGGACACAAAATTTAGCTGGAAATAAGGTATGTTTTCCTTTGGGTATGTATATATGTGTACTTATATGTCTATATACATATATTTATATTTTTATCATATATAATTACATATAATGCCTCTATATGACTTATTACAGCTACATATCTGACCTACAGAAGCAATATATATATATATATATATACACACACATACATATATATATATGTATATAATACATATAATCCATTGTGAGCTAGAATTTTTAGGGAATCCTTTACAGGTGAGTTAGGTCAGTGGCTGAACTTTGAAGGAAGGCAAAATTTTAAAAAGTAGAGAAGGGATGGGAGTTATTTCAGATCAAGTATCAATGATTGACAGCATAGAAACAGGAATGAGCACAGAACCTTCTGGGTATAAGATTCTCACAGAAAGAATCATGAGGAGGGAATGACTCACCCAAGCCATATGGTGGGCCTTACATCCTATATTCAAGTATGGACTTGATTCATAATAGAACTGGCTATCACGACAAACTTGTTATCACTGAGGCAGTGTAAGTCCATTAGAAATTATATACCATGAAATGTCTAAGAGTTAATAACTGCCAATGACTGGTTTAAAACAGTTTCAGTCACAGAAAAGCGTATCTATCTATAGTACTTGCTGCCTACTTTAGTAAAACAAGTTTGTAAAATGTGATGATAATTTCTATGGATTAAAAACAATATCCAAACCTTTGGGTTAACATTAGTTTAATGAGAAAAGCACTAGCAACTAGGATCCATTATCTGTTAAAACTATTTCTGGGAGCAGATGTAGCTCAAGGGGTTGAACACCTGCTTTCCATATAAGAGGTCCTGGGTTCAATCCCCAGTACCTCCTAAAAAACAAACAAACAAACAAACAAACAATGATTTCTCTTCCTTCAAGGTCAAGTAAAGCAATTATATCCCACAGCATACCTTCAGGAGAGCACACTGCAGGAAGTTCAGAGAGGATAACCAATGCAGCTGAAACCAATCTACTTCCATCTTCTGAAAGCATGTGTGGTTTTGTAGCTTTTACTCCTGAACTACCTGTCAATTTAGGATTTAGTTCTGGGAGTTGTCTAACAAGAATGCAAACACACAATTCCAGTGTTGCAAAGACCAAAGACTTCCCAGGCACAAGTCCTCCTGTGTCCTTTCCTTCTCCAAACTCTGGCAGGGTTTCCTTTTCAGCAGCTCCATCATCAACTAAAAGAAAGAACAGTGTTTAATAAATAGTTTGCACTTACTTTGCTTCTGATAGATGACAACTTAGTTCATTTCTGTTATAGGAAACACATTTAAATGGCTAATGCCTTGGTTGTTAAAGCTTGAAAGAGAAAGTAAAAGTCACTATCATTATGACTTCTTATTGCAATGGATCAAAATAAACCTTTGGTAATCCTTGGTCTTTTAATATTGTCTGGTTAACTCCTTGCTGTGTAGAATGTAAATCTGATAACTGGAGCTCCAGCACTGCCCTTGTGACCTTAAATGTTGATAATGGTGAAGCAGAAGGATAGAAACCTAAGTTCCTGATGTCTTCAGACAGTCGCCATCTATCAGCCCTGGAATGTCTACCTCTGAATTGTCCCGGTTGCTGCCCCCATCCCACCCTGAGATGGCTCCCGCATCTGTCTGTTTCTTATGTCCGCTCGTTGTCTGCCTGTCTTCTTTAGAAGGCACCAGGAACTGAACCTGGCACCTCCTATGTGGGAGGAGGGCACCCAACTGCCTGAGCCACATCTGCTCCCTGGACTTGTTTTAAATGAGAAAATAAAACCTTGTGTTTTTAGCCTACTGCCATTTTGGGTTTACTGTTACCTGTGGCTGAATGTAATCTTAAAATGATAAAACTCACCAATACTGAATTAGAGTTGTAAACAAGAAGTTTAATCACTTTGCAAAACCCAATTCATTATAAAAAAAATTGCTAGTATTTTTCCATGTACACTGGTAAACATTTGTAGCCATAGCAAGTACTCTATCAGTATAAAGGGATACTGTCCTCTCTCCTTCCACCCTAACAGGCTTTAAAATTCTGATTTTATCAAATAGTATTTTAGCTACTGTCAATTATCCAAGTTACCATGTAGAGTGAATGAGAGGACTTAAAGCCATGTCCAGAGATATTACATTTGCTACTATATACATATAAGTAATGCCTTTTTAAAAAAATGATGTTATATTATTAATTTGGCACTAAGAGTTAACACTTACCTTCTGCACTTCGTCTTTTCTCCTTCACATGCTCTTGAGCTGCACAGATAATCTGCCTTACCACTTCAAGTGAAGCCAATTGAATGGAAGGTGATTCTCTGGTCAAAATTACTCGATGCAGCACATTTAACAACTCGATACCCAAGTCCTATCATAGAAAACATTTAGGGTTAACTGTATTGGAGATCCCATACTATTTTGGGGGAATTGGTGTGGGGGCATTAAAAATAACAATGCTAAATTCCATGACAAAATAAAAAAATATATAAACTAGTCACAAAATGTAAATAAGAGCATTTGTTCATTTTAATTGTTTCTAATAGAGCTCCTGCTTAAAACTGTACTAGTAAAATAATAATGGTTGGAAAAAAAACTCATTTCACAGAGAAGAAACAGTTTATAAACAGGAGAACTTAGTAAAAAAATACTGGGGAGTGGATGTAGCTCGAGCAGTTGAGCGCCCGCCTCCCACATGGGAGGTCCTGGGTTCAGTTCCTGATGATTCCTAAATAAAAAAACAAACAGACAGACAACAAGCAAAAAAACAACAAGTAGACAATGAGCAAAAACAACTAGCAAACAGATGAGGGAGCCATCTCAGGGTGAGGGGGAGTGGATACTGGTTAAGTTTTCCTGTAGTAAATTCTAGAAACACTATCTCATTTAATGTTCATTCTTTTATCTAGCAGAAAAAAAGCACTAACTTTGGGAATGTTTATTTTCTGAAATAGGGTTATATAATACTTGCTCCACTTTAAATCAACTCTGCATTGCCCTTTAGTCCAATCTTTTAGGAGACAGCACTATGAAAAGGTCATTTCATACAGGTCATAAACAGGGGAAAAGGAAAAGGCAGTTCCCAAAACAAGATGGAAAATGTGGCTAAAAGATTTCAAGGGTGGCCGTGCAGATGCCAAGACCCAAGACTTATATACTATGATTTTCTAGCAATAAATAATAATAAAGAATAAGGGAGAAGTATTACAATAAAAGTGGATTTTAAGTTAATATGCATAAAATGTATATTGCTCTAAAGAATAAAGTATCATTCAGCCTGGTGGCTCTCTTATCTTTAAAAGTAACAGAGTAAATCTGTAATTATAATACTCATTTTAACATACAGGGTAAACAAGTACAAAGAATTTACAATTTATTCAAGTACATGACTAGTCAGGTAGAAACCTAACTAATGCTTTAAACCCCATAAATGACTGTGTTAATTAGTTAAATTATAGATAGTCTACATAGAGAGGAAATCAGATCACCCAGTTTTTTTAACACTCAAAAATCAATGATGAAAAATTAATATACTGGACTATACCTGATGCTAAGGGTACCTGTCCAATGCACAGCTGCTCTTGAGAAAAGCAGTCAAAGGAAGTGCCATGCTTTCTACCGCAATCCTCTTACTATGACCACAAATGGGCCAAGGCTTACTGTCAGGCTCCATTTGCAGGCTGGCCAGTAGTCTCTTAAAAGTTTGACTGAATAGAGCTGCTATACAGAGTGGTTAGTTGGTTGCAGCAGAAATAAGAGCAGTAGAAGCAGAGGCAGATAGTGGCAGAGTCAGTCAGAGGCATGGCTGCTCCTGGGTCACCACAGCTGCTGTTGGCTGTCCAGTTCCGAGGCCTAGCTGTGCAGCTGCTTAGTTTTCTTTTTATTTCTCTCTGTTTACTCTCCGTTCACTGAAGTAACCTGACCATATGGTTTCTGTTCCCTGAAAGCTGCAGGAGCCTAACAAAAAAACGCAAGAAATCACCTGATCACTGCCAATTTTAGATCTGGGCCAAGGAACATCTAGAAGGGCCTGTAATGCATGTAAACAAGCAGTGATGCTTTCCATGGTTGCATCTGAACGTAAGGAACACAGGAATTCCACACTAATTCCTGTAGAAAACAGAAAAAGAAAATTGGTGTCTTTGAGATTCTTAGTTTACAAAGTTAAATAATTAATCTTCTATTCTGAAAATAAGATACACACATAAACTTAGCAAAAAACGCAAGCCAAATAAATACAATGAACTTAACACTCTAACCAATTAAGTGATAAGGCAAATCCCTTAATAGTTTGTTTTTGTTTACATGTACATAAGGAATAATCTCAACTAGGCTTTGTACACTACTGCTTAGTTGCTATGAAATAGTTCAAAGAGATGCATGTATCACAATAAAATTGTACCAGAGAACTTAATATGAAGAGTTTCATGTCATAAAGTTATTTTTTGAGTAAAATTTATTGAGTGATTACTATGCATTGGACACCGTGCTTTACATATATTTATTTCACTTAATTCTCACAATACCCAGTGAAGTAGGCACTATTATTAACACTCATTATAAGACAGGAAAATTGGTAGAGTCGTTAGGTAATTTAATTTGCTCAAGTTCAGTTACAATGTGACATCAAGAATTTGAACTCAGGTGGTCAAACTGTCTTATGCTCATAATAACTGCTATCCTTCATTCTGAAATAGTTTGGCTTTGAAAAGTTCTCATCTCAAGGTAAATGGAAACACAATTTTTAATATGTCCAAGGATACAGGATATCTGGTCATACCTGGCCTACAGAGGAATAATTATAGAATTTCTAGGAACCATAAATCTCAATTCAATCATTTACCTTTATAACCCTTACATTTCATTTGATTAAAAATTTCTTTACAGGTAATGATTTTATGGTGTGAATCCTCAGAATTAGGTTTAAAATGAAAAATATTCATTCCATTTATTCTAGAAGCACAGTGCGCTATCTGGAAAGAGAACTCATTTTAAAAATGAAGTTCCAGGAAAGCTAAAAAATGGGTTAAACTTCGTAAGTCTAAATACCTCATTAATCTTTGACCTTAGGTATTTGCTTCCAATTCTGCATCACAGAGTATATTTTCTCAAACCCTGTAATCCTTGAAATGGGGAAAAACCCCTCAGAATATCAGTAAACACACACAAAGACTGAAAAATTCAGACATCTGTAGGCACTACATGGATCTTTTAAAAATCATGTGAAAAAGGCTAAGCTTCTCCTCCAATTCTGTAGTTTTTAATAATTCATTGAAACTCGATGCTGCAGCCAACTTACAACAGGATTCTATTCTTAATAGATTGGTAATTTTATAAAATGTATCTACATTTATTCAGTTAAACCAAAACTATCACTAACACCTAAAAAAGAATGTGGTGATAGCCACCAAGGGCTGATAGGTAGTAAGAAACAACTCAAGGATAGCCCTGTGAACTTTTTTACTGACCTAAAATAAGATGGAATCTATCAGTGTAGACATCCTCAGGAGACTTCACTGAAGCCCCAGATGATGAATCCTGACACATGGAAGTTGGTGTAACAGGCCTTGAGAGATTAGATGCTCCTTCATCTGGGTCAGCCACAAAGCCTGTGCTTGTAAGCCACAATGCTGTAGCATGGAGAATAAGGGCCCAGGAGTTGTAATAATGCAATTTTGCATTTTCACTAGTCTCTGCTGTATAGAAAGCACCTCCTATCAAATAGGGAAGAAAACAGTTTTAAGAGGAATAAAACAAGAGGTTAGCTTCTGATACATCTTCTTTTTTACCTGTTACAAGATATAGACATTTCCATTACCTCCAAAAGTTCCTTTGCACCCCCTTCCAGTCAGTCTCCTATACTACAAGGCAACCACTTTCTCACATTTATTATTACAGATTAGTTTTGCCTGTTCTTCCTGTTCTTGGACTTCATTTAAATGGAAACACACAGTTTGCACTCATTCTTGATTGCCTTTTTTTTTGCCTAACAATTTTTGGAGATTCAGCCATTCTGCTGTGTTATCAATATTTTGTTATCTAAGAGTTTTTTCTCCTGGGAGCTCAACTATTGGGTCTTTGGGCTGATGTATCCTTTACTTTATAAGAAACTTGCAGTCTAATTCTTAAATTTTTATTTTTAATCATAAAATATCTTAAAACAAACTATGTACACGTACATGTGTAACACAAATACTGCAACCCATTCACTCATCCCAAGATCAACATCATTAAGATTTTGTCTTGTTTTCTTAAATCTCTTATATTTTTCTTAAAAAATCTAAAACTTTGTTACATACTTAATTTTTGCCCCTCTTTCCCTAACCACTTTCCTCAAGTTGGTGTGAATCATTCCTAAATTCAGTTTTCTACTTTTACAATAGATACATGTACTCTTAAATAATATGTGCTAATATTTTGTGTTTAAAGTTTACTTAAAAGTCATTATATTGTATGCATCCTTTATAAACTTGCTTTTTCATTGAGAGTTATGTTTTGTGAGATTTATTTATGTTGATAAATGTCTGCTGAATTGTGTGCTTAAATGAATTTATTCCCATTTTCATGCTGTTAAAAAGTACTACAGTATACACTCTACATATCTCTTTTTTGTATTATTCCAATCAAGATTCTAATAGAAGTTGACAGATGAATTCTAAAATTCATTTCAAAAAGTAAAAATATTTTGGAAGAACATGGAGAAGAATAAGAGTAGCTACCAAATATCTAACCCATAAAATGCAGTATTAATAACTGGCTATAAAATGAGATATCTATCTCCATTCCACACACACAAAATAAATTCCAGTTGGATTAAATTCAAAATTCAGAAAGAAAACCTGTAAAGCTTATATTTTTTTATGATCTGAGTTAAAAAATTATATCATATGCAAGAACAGAAACCATAAACAACTGATTACATTAATCTTAAAAATGGAAAGAAAAGATAAACTGCAGACCAGAAGATATCTGCAAGATATGTAACCACAAAAGAACAATATTGGGCCAGCTGTAGCCCAATTGGTAGGGCGCCGGTTTACCACATAGGAGGCCCCGGGTTCAGTTCCCGGGGCCTCCTCAAGCGGGCAGACTGCCTTGAGAAGGCAAGCTGCCATGGGCAGGGCAAGCTGCCGTGGGCAGGGTGAGCCCCTGCAAGCAGGGTAAGCTCCCGCAGCAGGGCAAGCCTCCGCGAGCAGGCAGGCCGCCACGCGGTCAGCTGACTCGGTGGGTTGCCACAGCGGGGGAAGACAAGCAGACAAAGAAGAACGCAAAAATGAACACAGCCAGAACAAGGAGAAAGGGGGGGATATGTAATAAATAAAAAATAAATCTTTTAAAAAAAAAAGAATATTAAAAAAATATAATGCAGGAAGTGGATGTGGCTCAAGCTGTTGAGCACCTGCCTTCCACATGGGAGGTCCCGGGTTTGGTTCCCGGTACCTCCTAAAGAAGACAAGCAAGACAGTGAGCTGACGTGATGGGCTTGCTCAGTGACCTGATTCAATGAGGTGACACAACAAGAAACACAACAACTGGGGACTGGATGTGGCTCCAGAGATTGGGCGCC
>PVKH010016542.1:0-15698 GCA_004027955.1 Chaetophractus vellerosus
GAAATATAAGAGTTGAACAATACTCTAAACCAATAAGACCTAACAGGCATATATAGAACACCTCACCCAACAGCAGCAGACTACACATTCCTCTCCAGTGTACATGGATCATTCTCCAGGTAGGACATATGTTAGGTCATAAAATAAGTCTTAATAATTTAAAATATATTGAAATAGTACAATGCATTTTCTCTGACCATAATAGAATGAACTAGAAATCAATAACAGAGGAAGAAATAGAAAATTCACAAATATATGGAAATTAGCAATGCACTCTTAAACAAGTAATGGGCCAAAGAAGAAATCACAAGGGAAATTAGGAAAAATCATGAGGCTAATGAAAATTAAAATACAACATACCAAAAATAGGATAAGGCAGAGAAGGAAATTTATAGCTCTAAATGGTTACATTAAAAAAATTTTAGTGGGGCCAGCTGTATAGCCCAGTGGATAGGGCGCCGGTACACCACATGGGAGGCCCCGGGTTCAGTTCCCAGGTACCTCTCCGAGCGGGCAGATGGCCTTGAGAAAGGCAAGCTGCTGTGGGCGGGGCAAAACCACCACGGGCAAGGCAAAAAGCCGCCATGGGCAGGGCAAGTCACCCGCAAAACACGGAGCTGAGCCACCCGCGAATCACGGAGCTGAGCAGCCCGCAAAACACGGAGCTGAGCCGCCTGCTAAACATGGAGCTGTGCTGCCCACAAAACACAGAGCTGAGCCGCCTGTGAAACGGAATGGAGCCACCCCCGAGCAGGGCAAGCCGCCTGCGTGGAGGGCCGACTCAGCACATTGCCGCAAAACAGGGGGAGACAAGAAGCAGACATAGAAGAACACAGAAAAATGAACACACAGCAAGAGCAAGCAGAAAGGGGCGGGAGCAAGCAGAAGGGGGGGATATGTAACAAAAAAAATGAAAAATTAAAAAACTTTAAAAAAATAAAAAGATCTCAGGGAGCAAATGTAGCTCAAGTGGTTGAGCGCCTGCTTCCCATGTATGAGGTTCCAGGTTCGATCCCTGGTACCTCCTAAAAACAAAACAAAACAAATGAAAAAAAGAAAAAAAACACTCTCATTGAGGAGCAGATGTACTCAGTGGTTGAGTGCCTGCTTCCCATGCATGAGGTCCTAGGTTCAATCCCTGGTACCTCCTAAAAAAGATAATAATAAAAAAATATATATAATAAAATAAAAAAAGAAGATATCAGTTCAGAGGCCTACCCTCAAAACTGGAGGATCTAGTAAAAGAAGAGCAAATTAAACCTAAAGCGAGTAGAAGGAAGGAAATAACAAATATTAGAATGGAGATAATGAAATAAAGAATAAAAACAATAGAATCAATATAATGAAAAATTGTTTCTTTGAAAGATCAATAAAATTGACAACCCTTTAGCTAGACTAACAAAGGAAAAAGAGAAAGTACACATATAACTAAATTAAAAAATGAATTAACACTGATCCTGTACAAATGTTTTCAAAAAATTAAAAAGGAGGGAATACTTCCTAACTCATTCTATGAGGCCAACATCACCCTCATACCAAAGTCAGATAAAGATACCACAGGAAAAGAAAATTACAGACCAATATCTCTTATTAAAACAGAGGCAAAAATACTCAACAAAATATTAGCAAACTGAATCCAACAGTACATTAAAAGAATTATACAACATAATCAAGTGGGATTTATCACAGGTATGGAAGGGTGGTTCAACATTAGAAAATCAATTAATGTGATATACCAATTTAACAGAACCAAGGGAAGGAAACCACACGATCATCTCAACTGATGCAGAAAAGGCGTTTGACAAAGTCCAGCACTGCTTCTTGATTAAAAAAAAAATGTAGAAAACTAGGAATAGAAAGAAACTTACTCAACACAATAAAGGGCATATATGAAAAACCCACAACTAACATCTTAACAGTGAAAGACTGAAAGTTTACACTCTAATATCAAGACAAGGATGCCCACTCTGACCACTGTTATTCAACATTGTACTGGAAGTTCTAGCCAGAGCAATTAGGAAGGAAGGGAGGGAGGGAGGGAAGATCTAAATTGGAAAGGAAGAAGTAAAACTTTCCTTGTTTGCAGATAACATGATCCAATATATAGAAAATCCTGAAAAATCCAAAAGAAAGTTACTTGATCTAATAAATGAATCCAGAAAAGTGGTAGGGTACAAGATCAACACCTAAAATTCAAGGGGGATGGATGTGGCTCAAATGGTTGGGCATCCATCTCCCATATGGAGGGACCTGGGTTCGATCCCCAGGATCTCCCGGTAAAACAAAACAAAACAAAACAAAACCACCTAAAATTCAGTTGTATTTCTATATACTATAAACAAACTGAAGAATAAATTATGGAAAAATTCCATTTACAATTTAGAATAAAATATTTAGGAATAAGTTTAACCAAGGATGTAAAGGACTTATACACAGAAAACTATAAAACATTGCTAAAGAGATAATATATTAGTCAGGGTTCTCTAGGGAAACAGAATCAACAAAAGATATCTGTAAATAGTATGAGATTTTCAAAGAGTCTTTCACATGACCATGGGGATGCACAAGTCCAGATTCCACAGGTAGGCTACAAACCAAGGGCTCTGATGAAAGTCCAGTGAGGGTCCTTGATGAGTTTCTGGGAGACTGTTGGCTGTCCAAAGATAAGCTGGGAAGCTCTCTGTGAATGCTGAAATCACTTCTCCTTTTAAGGAATTCAACTGATTGGATAAAACATCCCTCATTATTGGCGGCAATCTCCCTGGTTGATGCAGATATAATCAGCCATATGTGCAGTAAAGTCACTGATGACTAAAGCCCATAAATGTCCTTGTATCACAGTTAGCCCAGGGCTTGCTTGATCAAACAACTGGGCACAATTACCTGACCAAGTTGACATATTTGCCTAACCATTACAAATAATAATAATAATAATAATAAAATAACTTAAATATATGGAAAGGCTTTTTATGTTCATGGATTGGAAAACTAAATATTTTTAATATGTCAATTCTACTCAAAGCAATTTACTGAGTCAACACAATCCTAATAAAAATTCTAACAGTTTTCTTTGCATAGATGGAAAATTCAATCATCAAATTTATATGGGTAAGGGATCCTGAATAGTCAAAAACATTCTGAAAGAGAAGAACGAAGTTGGAGGACTCACACTTCCTGATTTTAAATCTTATTACAAAACCACAGTAATCAAAACAGCATGGTACTGGCACAAGGACAGACTTCTAGACAAATGGAATAGAACTGAGAGTTCAGGAATCAACTCTTTACATTTATAGCTGCTGACTTTTTTCTTTTTTTCTTTATTTCTTTATTTATTTTTTGGTTACATATCCCCCCCTTTCTGCTTGCTCTTGCTGTGTTCATTTCTTTGCGTTCTTCTGTGTCTGCTCTGTCTCCCCCCGCTGCGGGAACGCGCAGAGCCAGGTCACCACGCAGGCGGCTCTGCCCCGCTTGTGGGCGGGTCTGCTTCCATTCCCGGGTGGCTTTTTGCTCCGTTTGCAGGCGGCCTTGCTCTGTTCGCAGGCGGCTTTGCCCTGCCCGTGGTGGCTTTTTGCCCTGCCCACGGCGGCTTTTTGCCCTGCCCACGGTGGCTTTTTGCCCTGCCCATGGCGGCTCTGCCCCGCCCACGGCAGCTTTTGCCTTCTCAGGCGGTCTGCCCGCTTGGAGAGGTCCCTGGGAACCGAACCCGGGGCCTCCCATGTGGTGTACAGGCACCCTATCCACTGGGCTATACAGCCGGCACCAGGCTGCTGACTTTTGACAAGGGGCAAAGAACACTCAATCGGGAAAGAATAGTCTGTTCAACAAGTGGTACTGGGAAAACTGGATGCTCATGTGTAAAAGAATGTAGGTAGACTCCTACCTCACACCATATTAAAAAAAACACTCAAAATGCAATAAAGAGTTAAATATAAGAATCAGAAGTATATATATTTATGGGGGCCGGCTGTAGCCCAGTGGATAGGGCGCCAGTTCATCACATAGGAGGCCCCAGGTTCGGTTCCCGGGGGCCTCTCCAGGCGGGCAGACCACCTTGAGAAGGGCAAGCCGCCGTGGGAGGGGCAGAGCCACCATGGGCAGGGCAAAATACGCCACCACGGGTAGGGCAAGTCGCCCGCGAACGGAGCAGAGCCGCCCATGAACGGAAGCGGACCCGCAGACCCGCCCGCGAATGGAGCAGAGCCGCCCATGAACGGAAGCAGACCCGCAGACCTGCCCGCGAATGGAGCAGAGCCACCTGCGTGGTGACCTGACTTGGCATGTCGCCGCAACTAGGGGAGACAGAGCACACAAAGAAGAATTCAAAAAAAAAAATAATAAGAATGAACACAGCAAGAACAAGCAGAAAGGGGGGATATATAACAACAACAACAAAAAAAAAGAAATATAAAACTCCTAATAGAAAACATAGAGAAGCATCTTCAGGGCCTTTGGTTAGGCAACAGTATCTTAGACTTTATACTCAGAGCAGAAGCAACAAAAGAAAAAAATAGATTAAAAGGACTGCATCCAAAGTAAGAACTTTTATGCAATAGAGGGCTTTATTATGAAAGTTGTTAGGCCCAGGGCTCCCATCTTGCCACCTCCCTTCACCCCCTCCTCCCCCTCTTCCTGTAGGTGCTCATTCCTAATTGATACGAAACCAGAGCTCCTGCCTGTGCTTAGTTCCCTCCCTAAACATTCCCATGGATAGGAAAATAGCAACCCATCTCTGAGGGATGCGAATGGGACCATAGAGCTGATATGAATTATCATGTCCTGACCTTAAAACTGCAAAGCTAGCCTAAATCATCACAAACTAGCCCCTTTGTAGTCTAGCCCCAAAACAAGTTATAAGAACTCTCTCCCCCTCCCTTCGCTGCTCTGTTTCAGACACAGCCCACCTGCTATAGCTCATTAAAGGCTTTGTATGGACTCTGACTCCCGGCCTGATTTCTTTTTTTTTTTTTTTACATATCCCCGCCCCCACCCCAGCTTGTTCGTGCTGTGTTCATTTTTTTGCATTCTTCTGTGTCTGCTTTGTCTCCCCCCGCTGCAGTGACCCACCAAGTCAGCTCACCAGTGAGTGGCGGCCTTGCCTACTCGCTGGCGGCTTGCCCTGCTGGCAGGAGACTCTGCTCTGCTAGCGGGCGGCTCTGCTCTGCTTGCGGGCGGCTCTGTTCTGCTCGTGGGCGACTTGCCTTGCCCGTGGCAGCTTTGCCCTGCCCGTGGCAGCTTTTTGCCCTGCCCACGGTGGCTTGCCCCCTCAAGGCGGCTTGCCCCCTCAAGGCGGTCTGCCCTGCTCGGAGAGGCCCCTGGGAACTGAACCCAGGGCCTCCCATGTGGTGTAACGGCGTCTTATCCACTGGGCTACAGCCGGCCCCCTGGCCTGATTTCTAAACACCTCCCTTCCTCAGCTTCCCTCCGAACATAAAAGTAAAATGACAATCTAGACAATGGGAGAAAATATTTGGAAACCACATATTCATTACGGGTTTATTATTCAGAATACATAAAGAAATCCTACAACTCAACAACAAAAAGACAACTGACCCAATTAAACAACAATTAACAGCACTGAAATATATATCTGAATATGATTAAAAAGGGGAAATGTGAGATTGTATATATGGTAACAGAATAAAAAATTTTTAAGAATTCATGGAACTACACTATTCAAACAGTGAACCCTATGTTAAACCATGGACTTTAGTTAATAGTACAATTATAAAAATGTGTTATCAAATATTCCACACCAATGCAAGGTGTTGGCAGTGGGGTAGGATAAGGGAATTCTGTGATTTATGCATGATTATTCTATAAACCAACAGCTTCCCTAATAAAGAAAAGAAAGGAAAGATTGAAGTCATCAATTTAATTGATGGTATCTTCAAATGAGGTCATAAAAAATGGGCAAAAAACATGATTACACATTTCTCCAAAGAACATATACAAATGACCAAAAAGCACATGAAAAGAAGCTCAACATCATTAGCTGTTAGGAAAATGCAAATCAAAACCACAATGAGATACTAGTTCACACCCACTAGAATGGCTACTACTAAGAAACAGAAAAATACAAATGTTAGAGAGGATGTCAAGAAATAGGAACACTCATTCATTGGTGGTGGTAATGTAAAAAGGTCCAGCTGCTGTGGAAGACACTTTGGTGATTCCTCAGAGAGTTAAGTATAGAATTACCATATGACCTGGTAATCCAACTTCTAGGGATATACCCAAAAGAACTGAAAGCAGGGGAAATTTTAGGTTGTATAGGTGTTACTAGAATAAACATTTTACAAATTTCCATAGGACTGCATAACACAAAAAGTGAACCCTAGAGTAAGCATGGGCTGTGATTAATAGTACAATTATAAAACTGTTTGCTTATCAATTGTAGCAAATACACCACCCTAATGCAAGGTGTTAATAATAGGGTAGTACATGAGAACTCTGTATTTTATGCATGATTTTTCTGTAAACCTACAACTTGTCTAATAAAGAAAAAATTAAGAGAATAAAAGAGACCAGGGAGGAAATGTGTGAAATTCAAGATAAAATAGTAAGCATAGAAACTCATAAAACATGCTAAAAAATTTTATTATTGATTAAATTAATAAAAGCAAAAGTTAATTTAAGGGTTTTTAAATAAGTAAGTTTTAAAATAAGTAAGAAATGGCAAGGTGTACAGTTTCCTGAGATCCTTGATGTGTTCAGGAAGAAGAGAGAAATACTGAATACCTAGAGACTTTGTAGGAAAATTATTAAATTCCAAGTTCATTAAGCATGCAAGAAAGGTATAGGTAATCATGGAAAGAATAGAAATAAAATCTAGAAGTTGCAAGACCACAAAATTAATTCCCCTGTTTAAATAAAAGTGAATATAGAGCACATTCTCTATCTGATGGAAAATGTGGAGACAAAAAACTTTAAAAGAAAAAGCTATTAAACAGAAAACATCAAATAAGGTGATAGAAATATACCTAAATCTATCAATAATCACAATGTCCTTAAACAGAATAAGCATACATTAAAAGACTGAAATTATCACCTTGAATAGCAAAATAAATCTAATATCTCAATTTTCCAGGCTGCTATGACATAACACACCATATGTTGGAGCAACCAACAAGCATTTTTTGCTCATGGTTTTTTTTTTTTTTTTTTTTTTTTTTTTAAGATTTATTTATTTTATTACATATCTCCCCTTCCCCCCCGTTGCGGCGACGCGCCGAGACTTGGTCACTGCACAGGCGCGGCTTTCCCCGCTTGTGGGCGGCTTCTGCTTCCATCACGGCCGGCTTTTTCAGTTCGCCGGTGGCTGGCTGCGCTCCATTCGCGCGGGCGACCTGCCTTGCCCGTGGCGGCTTTTGCCCTGTCCGTGGCAGCTTTTTGACCTGCCCACGGCGGCTCTGGCCCGCCCATGGCGGCTTGCCCTTCTCAAGGCGGTCTGCCCGCTAGGAGAGGTCCCCGGGAACCGAACCCAGGGCCTCCCATGTGGTTTCCCAGCGAGCTCTTTATCCACTGAGCTATCTAGCCGGGCCCTTGCTCATGGTTTTGAGGCTAGAAGTCCAAAATCAAAATATCAGCAAGGTTTGCTTTCCCCCCAGAGTGTAGCATTCTGGTGGTGGCTGCTGGCAATTCCTGGGGTTCCTTGGCTTGTCTCTATGCCTCCTGTCACATGGACCTCTAGAAATGCAGATGAAGGCCCACCCTGATTCAATTAGCCACATCTAAGTAGGATCTTCCAAATCCTAATTACAAATGAGTCCACATCCAGACTTGCTTTGACATATTCAAAGATATTATTTGCAATGAGTTCCCACTTACAGGAACATGGATTCAGGTGAAGAACATATCTTTTCTGGGAAACATGTTTCAACCTGCCACGTCTAACTATATGCTGTTTACAGGTCATTTATCTAAAATAAAAACAAATCAAAAGGTTGAAAATAAAGTAATGAAAAAAATACCAAAGTCGACACCACTGAAATCTAATGTAACAATGTTAACATAAGAAAAAGTAAAATTTCAAAAATTTCTAGTGATTAATAGGATATAAAATGTCACCACAATTTAATAAAAGGAAAAATCTGTCAGAAAGCTTTTAAAATAATGGACTTACACGTACCTAACTACACAGGCTCAAAATATATAAAGAAAAATGGGAAGATTTACAAGAAATTGAGTTATCCACAATAGAAGGAACTGGGTTGTGGGGAGAGGTTTGACCCACATCTATAGACACTGATAGATCCCCACCCCAAAAGAGTAAAAGTATAGAATATTTAAGTAGTAGAATAACAAGCTGTATTGAATAAATAGAGAGAACCCTACCTCCAAAGGACAGAGGATGTACACTCTTTCTCCAATGCCCATGGAACATTTTTAAAAATTGGCCATGTACTAGATCACAAAAAAGTCTCAACAAATTTTTAAATATCAGCTTTAAATAGACTCAGTCTAAAGACCACAGTGCAATTAAGGTGTAAATCAACAATAAGAATTTAGTGAACACACCCTCATATACCTAAAAAAAGAATCAAACACATGACCACTTAACTCATTGCTTAAAGAGTAAAAATATTATAGAAACAATAAGATATTACATGATATCGAAAATGCTACACTTTTGGGATGCAGCTAAAGTGGTTCTTAGAGACAAATTTATAGCTTAGTGCTGTAAATTTACAGCTTAATGCATTTATTAAAAAAGAAAAATGAGAGGAGAAGGGGGGCAGGCAGCAGCAGGAGCCTGCCAGGTCCCCGTCCCTGTTTCCTACTCTTCTTCCCCCTCTGACCTGCCTTGGCTTTGGAGAGGCTCCTCTCGCCTGTCCCCAGAGCTGCTCTGCTGCTGCTGCCTCCTTGTTCTGCTCATGGGGAGCCCCTCAGTCCCGGCAGTGTGTTCCTCCATCTGGGCCAAGGGTGGCAGGGATCTGATGAGCTTCTTTCTTCCAGCATCATTAATGGACCTTTTACCAAAACAATTCTACTTCTGCTAAAGGTTTAGCAACTAGTGGATGGTAGCCTGAGCTCCAGGCAGCAAGAAGGGGGGAAAAAAATAAACATACCACCTGCCCTGTAAACACACTTCTCGTGCAAAGCAGCTCATGTAGTTTTTCTTTAAATCCCACTGGCTGGTGCTTACCACATAGCCATTCCTAGCTGTCGAGGAGATTGAGAATGTAGGTTTTTCCCTTGGGCAGACATGGGCTCAGCTAATGTGGTGGTTCTAAGAAGAAAAGAATAGATTTTGGAACACAAATTTGCAACTCTGCCACAGATACTGAATGTTTACTGTGATTCTATAATAAGCACTATTTATCTGAACAGTTATTTGAGTACTTGGCACTTGGTAGCAAGGAATATGTCAACACTGCTTTGAATAAAACCTTACGGATAAAAGTAAACATTATTTAATCTCCAAACTTGATAAATAATTCTTAAATTGGTCAATAATCAAGCGGTACCTTAAATTAGCTCTAAGAAGTAATAAATTTAAAGGAAATTCCCTGATGTTCACCATGTAAAATTTGTAATTTGCCTTACCAGTTGGCTAAACAGCTCTAGGAAAAACTCACCCTAATAAAACTTAAAAACAAGTCTCAAAAGGATGAAACTCATCTAAAACTAACTCAACTCCTTTCCAGAAATAAGTCCAACACTTTTAAGGAATAAAAATTCTAACTTTCACAAGTTATTGAGCATCCAATAAAAAATTGCCAAACATGGAAAGAACCACAAAAATGTGACCCATTACCAGAAGAAAACTCTTGGTCAACAGAAACTGTTTTAGTTTGCTAAAGGTTGCCAATGCAAAATACCAGAAATGGGTTGGCTTTTATAATGGAAATTTATTAGGGTAAAATATTACAGTTCCAAGTCTGTGGAAATGTCCAAATCAGGGCAGCAGGTGAAGCTCTTTCCCCAAAAGTCAGCTGCTGGCGATCTTGAACTCCTGCCATGTGGCAAGACACAATGGCGAGTCTGCCAGTCTTATCTTTCCTCTATGCGCATGTTCTCTCCTAGCTTAGCTGTGAATGATCAGGCACATGGCAGCATCTTCTAAAGATGTCTTCTCTTGGAGCTGAGCTATAGGAGATCTTGGAATCCTTTCTCACATGGCAGGGTAAAATGGAAGCTCTCTTTTTCTGTTTGTCTCTGCTTTCAGTCCTCAGTTTATATAAGACTGCAGTAAAAGGATTAGGATCCACCCTGAGTCCTGCAGTCTAATCAAATGCCCTTAACTGAATCAATCTAATCAAAACTAATCTAATCAAAATGTCCCTTAACTGAATCTAACCAAAAGTTTCCACATACATTAGGCTTACATGTCCAGGAATGGGTTAGCTTAAGAATTTAATTTTCTGTGGTCCACAAAAGATGCAAACAAGGACAAAAACAAACCCAGAAAATGACAGAGGTGGACTTTGAAACAGCTATTAAAAATATATTCAAGGGGCCGGCTCGATAGCCCAGTGGATAGGGCGCCAGCATACCACATGGGAGGCCCCGGGTTCGATTCCCGGGGACCTCTCCTAGTGGGCAGACCGCCTTGAGAATGGCAAGCCGCAATGGGCGGGCCGGAGCCGCCGTGGGCAGGGCAAGAAGCTGCCACGGACAGGGCAAGAGCCGCCACGGGCAGGGCAGGTCGCCCGCGGATGGAGCGCAGCCAGCAACCCGCGAACTGAAGCAAGCGCCGGCCGTGAACGGATGCAGAGACCGCCCACAAGCGGGGAAAGCCGCGCCTGCGCAGTGACCACTCTCGGCGCGTCACCGCAGTGGGGGGAAGGGGAGATATGTAATAAAATAAATAAATCTTTAAAAAAAATATATATATATATATATATATTCAAGGATCTTTTGGAAAACATGGGCCTAAATGTTCCATTTTCCATGAAAAATATGGAAACTAAAGAATTAAATGGAGGGAAGTGAATGTGGTTTAAGCAGTTGGGCGCCCACCTACCACATGGGATGTTCTGGGTTTGGTTTCCAGTGCCTCCTAAAGAAGACAAGCAAGACAATGAGCTGGCATGATAGGCTGGCACAGCAAGCTGAAGCAATAAGATTATGCAATGAGATGATGCAACAAGGAGACACAATGAGGAGACACAATGAGGAAACACAATGAGAAACACAACAAGCAAGGAGGGAGGTGGCTCAACCAATTGTGCACCTCCCTTGCACATGGGAGGTCCCAGGTTTGGTTCCTGGTGCTGCCTTAAAAAAAAAAAAAGATGAGCAGGCACAGAGAGCAGATATCAAGTACAAATAACAAGGAAGGGGAGAAATAAATAAAATAAATCTTTAAAAAAATCAAGTGGAACTTCTAGAGATGAAAAATACATCTGAAAAGATTAATAGACTGGCATTCACAGCACATTATATTCTACAGAATAAAAGATCTTTGAACTTGAGGACAGCAATGGAAACAAAACACATAGAGAAAAAAAAACTGTAAAAGGAATGAACAGAGCCTCAATAACCCATGAGACAAAATCAAGCAATTCAAATATATGTATAATTGAAGTTCCAGGAAAAAAGAGGAGGGGCAGAAATATGTCTGAAGAAATAATGACCAAAAGTGTCACAAATATGATGAAAACTATAAACATACAAATCCAAGATGTTCAATGAACCACAAGTAGGATAAACACAAAGAAAATGCCACCAAGGTACATCATAATCACATTGCTGAAAGACAGGAATGAACTAAAAATCATAAAAGTAGACAGAAGAACAAAAGGCACATTACATACAGAAGAACAAAAATAAGAGTGACAAGAGAGTCCTTTCCTGGAACTGTGCGAGCTAGAGACAGTGGAGCAGGATCTTCTAAAGTGCTGGAAAAACAATCAAACTGGAATTTTATATCCAGTTAAAATACCTTTCAAAATTGAAGTAAAAATAAAGCCTTTTTTCAAGCCAAAAAGAAAAAAGAAAAATGATAGAAAGTATGTTAAGTTGAATTCAAAAAGCAAAATAACTGTGCAATAAATTAAACAAAGAGATTGAAAGTCATCAAAAACCTCCCAAAGATGAAAAGCCCAGGACTAGATGGCTTCAACGGTGAAATCTACCAATCATTCTAAGTTAATCTACCAAACTTACTCAAGCTCTTCCAAAAAACTGAACAGGAAAGAATGTTACCAAACTCATTCTATGAAGCCAACATCACCCTAATACCAAAACCAAATAAAAATACTATGAAAAAAATAAATTACAGACCAATATCTCTAATAAATATAGAAGCAAAAATCTTCAACAGTATACTTGCAAACTGAATCCAAAAGCACATTAAAAGAATTATACAACCATGATCAAGTGGGTTTTATCCCAGATATGCAAGGGTTTTTTCAACACAAGAAAATCAATTAGTGTAATAAACCACATTAATAAATTGAAGAAGAAAATCACATGATCCTCTCGACTGATGCAGAAAAGGCATTTGACAAAATACAGCGTCCTTTCTTGATAAAAACACTCCAAAAGATAGGAATAGAAGGAAGCTTTCTCAATATGGTAAAGTGTGTATATGGAAAACCTACAACTAGCATTGTACTCAATGGTGAAAGACTGAAAGCTTTCCCACTGAGATCAGGAACAAGACAAAGATGTCCAATGTCATTAGTGCTATTTGATATTGTGCTAGAAATTCTAGCTAGAGCAATTAGGCTAGATAACAAAATAAAAGTAACCCAAATAGGAAAGGAAGAAGTAAAACTTTTGCTATTTTCTGGTGATATGCTCCTATATCTAGAAAATTCCGAAAAATCCTCAACAAAGCTACTAGAACTAATAGACAAGTTCAGCAAAGTGGTGGGATACAAGCTTAATACACAAAAATCAGTAGTGTTTTTATACACTACATGAACAATCTGAGGAAAGCAGAAAAAAATTACATTTTTAATAGCAACTAAAGGATCAAATATTTAAGAATAAACTTAACCAATGACCTAAAGGACCTGTATTCAGAAAACTACAAAACATTGCTAAAAGAAACCAAAGAAGACTTAAATAAACGGAAGGACATTCCATGTTCATGGACTGGAAGACTAAATATCATTAAGATGTCGATTCTACCCAAACTTATTTAGAGATTCAACACAATCCCAATAAAAATCCCAACAGCTTTTTTTTTTTTCAGAAATGGAAAAGCCAATTATTAAACTTATTTGAGAGGGTAAGGGACCCCAAAGAGCCAAAAATGCCTTTAAAAGGAGCAAAATTGGAGGACTCTCACCTACTGTCTTTAAAGCATATTACTTAGCTACAGTGGTAAAAACAAAAACAAAACAAAAAAAACAAACAAACAAAAAACCACCCCAAAACAAACAGCATGTATTGGCAAAAAGATAGACAGATTGGCCAATGGAACAGAATTGAGAACTCAGATATAGACCTTCACATCTATGCCCAAGTGATTTTTGACAAGGCTGTAAAGTCCACCCAGCTGGGCTGGAATAGTATATTTACAAATGGTGCTGGGACAACTGGATAGCCATATCTAAAAGAAAGAAAGAGGAGCTCTATCTCACACCTTATACAAAAATTTAACTCAAAACAGATCAAGGACCTAAATATAAAAGCAACAACCATGAAAATCCTAGAAGAAAATGTAGGAAAACATCTTGAAGATCTTGTAGTTAGGCAGTAGTTTCTTAAACCTTACACCCAAAGCATGAGCAACAAAAGAAAAAATAGATAAATGGGACCTCCTCAAACTTAAACACTTTTTTTTTAAAAGACCTTGGCAAGAAATTAAAAAGGCAGCCTACTCAGTCGGAGAAAATATTTGGAAACTACATATATCCATGTTATATAAAGAGATCATGCAACTGAATGATAAAAAGACAAGCAACCAATTAAAAAATAGTCAAAAGACTTGAATAGACACCTCCAGTGAGGAACATCACTAACTATTAGGGAAATGCAGATCAAAACTACAATGAAATACCATTTCACACCTTATAGAATGGCCATTATTTAAAACAAATGAACAAACAAACAAACCAACAAAAAACCCAGAAAACTACAAGTACTGGAAAGGCTGTGGAGAAACAAAAACACTCCTTCACTGTTGGTGGGAATGTAGATTGGTGCAGCCTCTGTGGCATGTAAACCTATTGAATGACACTTAGGCATGTCATATTCAAACTGCAGAAAACCAAAGACAAAGGGAAATTTTTAGAAGCACCAGAGGGAAAAAAATAAAACAACTTACTTATAAAAGAACAGGGATAAAAGTTCTATTATACTTCTCATCAGGAGCCATGCAAGCTAGAAGAGAGCAGAAGGAAATATTTAAAGTGTTGGAAGAAACACCCCACCAATCAAGAATTCTATACCCAGCAAAACTATCCTTCAAAAGTGAAAGAAAAATAAAGACTTGGTCAAAAAAACAAAAATTGAGGGAATTCATTGCCAGACCTGCCCTACAAGAAATGTTTAAAGTTCTTCAGGGAGAAGGAGAATTACTTAGGTCAGAAACTTGGATCTACATAAAGAGAGGAGGAGCATTCAAGAAGGAATAAATAAAGACAGAGTTTTTTAGCTTTATTATTCTAAATTGATTTAAGAGATAAATATTTGTTCAAAGTAATAACAGTTCTAATTCTTGGGTGATTATAGTAGATGGATAAGTGAAATGAATGACAGCAATGTTAAAAGGTATGGGGTGGGGATGTGTGCTATTAGTGGAGGAATAATAGATCAATGGAACAGAGAGTCTAGAAATAGACTACATACAAATATTGTCAACTTATCTTTGACAAAAGAGCAGAGACAATTTCAATGTGGAAACAATACTTTTTTCAACAAATGGTGCTGAAAAATTGCAACTTCCATATGTAAAAAAAAAAAAAAGAATCCAGACACATACCTTACACGCTTCACAAAAACTAACTCAAAATGTATCATAGACCTAAGTACAAATTACAAAACTATAGAAAAATTCTATAAAAATTTTCTAGAAAAAATTTATGTGACTTTGGATTTGGTGATAAGTTTTTAGTTACAATAAAAGCATGATCCATGAGAAAAAAAATTGATGTTAGATTTAATTAAAATTGAAAACTTCTGCTTTGCAAAAGATATTGTTAAGAAAATCAAAAGACAAGCCACAGATTGGGAGAAAATATTTTCAAAACATACCTGCTAAAGGACTTGTATCTAAAATATACAAAGAACTCTTAAAACTCAAAAATAAGAAAACACACAACTGAATTAAAAATGTGCAAAAGATCAGAACAGATACCTCACCAAGGAAGATATACAGATTGCAAATAGCATGTGAGCAGATGCTCATTAGCATTTTTCATCAAAGAATTGCAGTGAAGACAACCATGTGATACCACTACATACCTATTAGAATAGTTTTTTTAAAATCTGGCAGATAGGAAAGCGGGTGTGGCTCAAGCAGTTGGGCACCTTCCTAACACATGGGAGGTCCCATGTTTGGTTCCCAGTGCCTCCTAAAGAAGATGAGCAAAGACAGCAAGCTGACGTGAGGGCCTGGTGCGGAGAGCTGATGCAACAAGAGGACGCAACAAGATGATGCAATGAAGAGACACAATGAGGAAACACAATGAGAGACACATCAAGCAGGAGCAGAGATGACTCAAGCCACCAGGCACCTCCCTCCCACACGGGAGGTCCCAGGTTCAGTTCCCAGTGCCTCCTAAAAAAGAAGACGA
>PVKH010016543.1:0-15707 GCA_004027955.1 Chaetophractus vellerosus
CCCCCCGTCCCTGCGGTGACGCGCCGAGTCGGCCCTCCGCAGCGGCGGCTCGCTCTGTTCGAGGGTGGCTCCATTCCGTTTTCAAGGGCGGCTCCGCTCCATGTTTTGCAGGCAGCATTCCTCCATGTTTTTTGCGGGCTGCTGGGCTTCCGCAGTTCACAGACGGCAGCTCCGCTTTTCACGGGTGACTTTGCCATGCCCATGGGAGCTCCGCCCTGCCTGTGGCGGCTTTTTGCCTTGCCCACGGCGGCTCTGCCCCGCCCACGGTGGCTTGCCTTTCTCAAGGCCATCTGCCCGCTCGGAGAGGTCCCCGGGAACCGAACCCGGGGCCTCCCATGTGGTACCCCAGCATGCTCTTATCCACTGAGCTATCTAGCCGGGCCCAGGGAGATTTTTGATGATGAATTCAATCTCCTTAAATGTGATTGGTTTGTTAAGTTCTTGTATTTCTTGTAGCATCAGTGTAGGTTGGTAGTGCGTTTCTAGAAATTTGTCCATTTCATCTAGGTTGTCTAGTTAGTTGGCATGTAGTTTCTCCTAATATCCTCTTATGATTCTTTTATTTCTGTAAGGTCATTTGTAACTTTCCCCCTTTCATTTCTGATTGTATCTATTTGCATCTTTCTTTTTTTCTTTGTTAGTGTAGCTAGGGGTTTGTCAATTTTATTGATCTCAAAGAACCAGCTTTTTGTTTTGTTGATTTTCTCTATTGTTTTTTCTGTTCTCATTTTCATTTGTTTCTGCTCTAATCTTTATTATTTCTTTCCTTCTGCTTGCTTTGGGATCAGTTTGCTATTCCTTTTCTAGTTTCTCTAGTTGTTCAGGTAAATCTTTGAGTTTAGCTCTTTCTTGTTTTTTAATATAGGCATTTAGGGCTATAAATTTCCCTCTCAAGACTGTCTTTGCTGTATCCCATAAGTTTTGATACGTTATGTTCTCGTTTTCATTTTTCTCAATGTATTTATTGATTTCCCTTGCAATTTCTTCTTTGATGCACTGATTATTTAGGAGTGTGTTGTTCAGTCACCACACATTTGTGAATTTACTTTTTTCCTGTCTATTATTGACTTCTAGTTTCATTCCATTATGATCTGAGAAGGTGATTCATATAATTTCAATCTTTTTATATTTATTGAGAGCTGCATTGTGACCTAACATGTGGTCTATCCTGGAGAAAGATCCATGGGCACTTGAGAAGAATGTATAATCTGCTGGGTTTGGATGCAGTGTTCTGTATAGTCTGTTAGGTCTAACTTGTTTATCATATTGTTCAAGCTCTCTGTTTCCTTGTTGATCTTCTGTCTAGTTGTTCTATCTAATGATGTGAGTGGGGTATTGAAGTCTCCAATGATTATTGTAGAAATGTCTCTTTCTCCCTTCAGTTTTGCTAGAGTTTGTCTCATATATTTTGGGGCACCCTGGTTAGGTGCCTAGATATTTATGACCTGGTGGATCGTCTCTTTTATTAATATATAATGGCCTTCTGTATCTCTTATGTTTTTGCATTTAAAGTCTGTTTTGTCTAATATCAGTATAGCTACCCCTGCTCTTTTCTGTTTACTATTTGTGTGGAGTATCTTTTCCCAACCTTTCACTTTCAGCCAGTTTGTATCCCCGATTCTAAGGTGAGTTTCTTGTAAGCAGCATATGGATGGTTCATGTTTTTTATCCATTGTATCAGCCTGTATCTCTTGATTGGGGAGTTTGATCTATTCACATTCAGTGATATTACTGTAAATGCACTATTTACCTTCTCCATTTTATTCTTTGGTTTTCATATGTCATCTTGTTTTTGTCTGTCTTTTTACCTTTTGGTTATCCTTTCTGCTATTCCTTCTTCTATACTCTCCTCCAAGCCTCTGTCTCCTGTCTTTTTCTTTCAGGTTCTAAGGCAGGAATAGCTTTCTGATGCTAGGAAATAACAATGGAGGAAAGAGGCAGTAAGAGAAAATGATTATCAACAGAGCTGTAGTCTGAACCCACAAAACAAATTTTAGACAAAGGACTCTTCCATTCATTCCACAAATAATTATTTAACACATACACTGTGCTATGCAGTGTGTCCTGGGAACACAGGCTCGGGCACAACCGAGGCTGTCAGCAAGTGACTGTTTTATTGCTTGCACAGTACAAAGGGTCACAAAAAGCAAGAGAAAAGATCCCACCTTGGAAAATCTCCCAGGAAGGCCACCTGCTCAGCTGTGGATCAGTGGATGGCAGCTCTGCAGGCCTCTCTTTGTGTCAGGGATGAGTGATCAATTGAGGCTGGTCCCTCAGGGAGGCCAACTTCTGGGTAGCTCCATACACCTCTCTTTGCATTGGAGATGAGGGACACCTGCACTGACAGTGCTGCACTTTTATACACTCCAGGGGTGGGGACCCTGCCAATGAGCAACTTTTGCCTTGGCAAGCAGCTGGGACTGATTAAGATTTAACGTTGTATTCCCTGGCTGCCTGTGGTTCCTAATAAACAGATGCATGCAAGCAAGCACAAATGGAAACATGACAAATACCTGCATGTAACCAAACAACTGGAAATATAACAAACACCAGCACACAAACAAGCAAGAGAACATAACAAATACCTGCACACACATACACAAAAGTAGAAGGAGAAAAGGAGGATAAGTGAGGAAAGAGATAGCCACTGAGTGTATCCTTGACTTCTCCAAAACCAGGTGTTGCAATACGACCTAAGTATACAGTGGTGAATGACATGGAAAAGTTCCTTGGCCCTTACCTTAATAAGAGAGATAGGCAATTAACAAGAAGACTATTAGTTAGCCAAAGAGGTGCTGATGCAAAGTACCAGAACTCTGTTGGCTTTTATAAAGGGTACTTATTTGGGGTAGCAACTTATAGTCACAAAGCCATAAAGAGTAAGTTACTTCCCTCACTAAAGTCTGTTGCCACATGTTGGAGCAAAATGGCCACCCTCTGCAAGGGTTCAGTCTTCTTCCTCTTAAGGCTCCATGGTCCCAGCTGCTTCCAATCTCAGCTGAAGGCTGGCATAAGTCTTGTCTCTCTTCCCAAGGCTCATCTCTTTCTGGGCTCAGTTGCTCTGTTCTCTTCACAAGGCTAGCTGTAAGTTTTCAGGAGAATGGCTCAGCTGTCTCCCCAGGGCTCCAGCATTAAAACTCTAAGCTTTCTCCTCTGTTGTGTCGTTTTCTGTGTGAATGTCCGCCCACCAACGGGGGAGTGGGGGTGGTGGGGCTCAGCGTCCTACTGACATGGCTGAATCAAAGACCCAATCTTAATTTAATGAAGTAAAAGTGAAACCTCTGAATTTAATACAATCAAAGTGTATCACACTCAAAGGAACAGAGCAGTTTACAAACATAATCAATATTTCTTTTTGGAATTCATCAATTATATCAAACTGCCACAAAGACAAATAAGTAGACAAGGTCATGTCAGGTTATAATAAGTGCTTTTTAGAAAGTAGGGATGAGCTAGAGAGGGAGGTCACTTTCAAGAGGGTGGGTAGGAGAGGCCTCTCAGAGGAAGTGATATTACAGAGCTGAAACTCAGGATGCAAAGAGCGGGGGGAAAAAACCTTCCAGACAGACAGAAAGGCAGGTACAAAGGCCCTGAGCCAAGAAAAGGGTTGGCTTGTTTGAAGGGCTGAAAGGGAGCCAATGTGGCTGAGTCTTAGTGAGCAATGGGGAGAGAAACATAAGTTAAGATTGGGTCAGGTCACAGACAATCTAGGCCACAGCAAGATACAGGGGCTTCATTCCAAGTGTAGCAGGATGCCATTAGCCTTTTTAGGCAGGATAGAGGCATGCTCAGATTTATATTTATAAGAAGGTATCCTATCTGCTGGGTGGAGGGTGGATTGGAGGGGCCTAGAATGAAGACCAGGAGCCCAGCTAGGGTGTTAACATAAATGAACTTACATTGGTGATGGAATCTTTTTAGATAAGCCAGCTTTCAAGTTAAATCTTGGTTTGGATTTAACCTTTGCAGTGACACCTTTGGCCTCTCTGAGCCTATAACTTAGGGCAGTAGTTTTGTTCACACACACAAGAAAATAACTCTCAACTAAATTCTGGCAGAAATTTCTTATTTTTTAAATTTCAGATATGATTTATTGAAGGGGAGTAAAATCAACAGTTCTGTCCTTACTCTCTTGATTCCAAGGCCATGGCCATCTCACCCAATCTTTACCACTCAGCAGTCATGAATGATGAACCAATTATGAATTGGGCAGGGTAGCTGAGAAAAGTGAAAATATAATCCAGACAGATGTGTATTGTGTTTCAATTCTTTATTTCTCCTGGTTGAAGTTTTACTTGTGGCTTTTGTTGAGTATTTAGCTCCAGCAGATGAACAATATTGAGGTAGTGCTGCCAATTGAATGAAAGTAGAGTAAGGATTAATTTGAGGGTAGGAGGGCTGCTTCCAAACTGTGGAATTGGTGTTAGCTCCTCTGAATACCCTTCCCAATGCCTCAAAGCTGCCAACCCTTGGCCGTCATAGTTAAATGCATGTTGCCATTTTCAGTGGTACCTGTTACATTAAATTGCATACATCGGGGGGGGGGTGGATGTGACTCAAATGGTTGGGTGTCCATCTCCCATATGGAGGAAACTTGGTTCGATCCCCGGGACCTCCTGGTAAAATAAAGAAAAATGTAAAAGGTGTGCGGGCTGCAAGGCCTCACGTGTGGGCGTGCCAGGCCCCACCGAGCCACACAACAAGATGATGATGCAATGGGAGAGTGACACAAAGGGAGAGCCAAGATGAGAAACCAGGGAGAGCCTGTTTTTTCAGAGCCATGCTAAGGTGGCGCAGTTAGCAGAGAGCCTCTATCCCACATCAGAGGTTCCCAGGATCGAATCTTGGTGAAGACAGGAGAAAGATGAGAAGAGAGAGCAGGAAACAGACACAGAGAATTGCCCAGCAAATAGACTCAAAAACAGCA
The DNA here is from genome assembly GCA_004027955.1 of Chaetophractus vellerosus. Classification (NCBI taxonomy): domain Eukaryota; kingdom Metazoa; phylum Chordata; class Mammalia; order Cingulata; family Chlamyphoridae; genus Chaetophractus; species Chaetophractus vellerosus. Next base: position 4,928 of record PVKH010016543.1, read on the forward strand.
AAACCAGGGGATAAAATGGATAAAAGTAAAATAAATCTTTTTTTTTTTTTAAATCACATACATCATGCTATTGTTTAGGGAAAAAAATGTGATGCAAAGTTTTTCTGCCAATAGACTTTTATATAAATGATAAGCAGGTTTTTGGTAGCCGTATTTAATTGGATATAAACCAATATAGGATTTTTCATATGCTAATGTCTGTTTCTATGTTAGCTTAGAGCTATTTCTCCTCTGGCCCAAGAGAAAGCCTGGGGGTTGTGCTTTCTACAATCTCTAAGTGTAGAAAGCAAACAGGTGTGTAAAGCAAAGCCCAGAACCCTAGTTAATAATTTACTGAGCTGGCAGACAGGTTATTAACAATAGTGCTGTACTTAAGTAAATCAGTAAGTTATTAGCACACCCCTAGGTGTGTGAGAGATAATGACACAGTCGAGACTTATTTTGGACAATGTGGATTAGATTTGTGGTATTCAGGGACATTCACACTTCTTCCTTTAAACCCATCTCCTCGCCCCTGACAGCCATTGTTCTAACCTGTTCCGTTCTCAGGGCCTCACACACACACCACTCTTGTTAGTTACTCCAAAACATGGCTAACCTTGTTTCTGCTTCCTGGAAAGCACCAGCCCTTCTCTTCATTTCTTCTCTTCAATTAAATAAGACTACCAAAAACCTGTTTAGCACTCATATCATTCTTGGAACACGGTCTATTCTTCACCATCTCATCTCCAACTCATTCCTCAATCGACTGCACTTCTATTCCCACCACTTCACCAAAACTGCTCTTGCCCAGGACTCTAAGGCTTGGCTTGCTCCTTCTAAGAGATGATTTTCAGTTCCTTCTGCTTCTTCTCCCTCTCAGGCCACTTTTCTCAGTCTCCTTATCAACATCTGTTTCTTTACTTGGATCTTAAATGTTTGAGTTCTTCAGAGCTCCTTGTGGACTCTCTTTTTCTCATTTCGCACACATGCCCTAATAAATTTCATCTGCCCCCATGGCCTCATTTACCACCTATCCTCCTTCAGCTCCAAAATCCACATTTCCTGACTATATATTTCTCCTGATTTTCAGCTGCACAGTGGACACCTCTATTTGGTCTCACAGTAGAGATGCCACAAAAGTACCACTGAACTCATGGCCTTCATCTCCCAGACTTAACCCTCCTGCAGCATTTATTTCAGGTTCTGATGCCAATAGGAAATGATCTTCAATAGCTTGGAGACATGCAAGCTCTTCTGAATGCCCCCTTTTCTCTTTTTCTCAATCTGCATTTAAAAACTGGAACCAATTTTAATAGAAATTTACTGCATACTGATCTTTCTCTTAAATATATCTATTTCTCTTCACATGACTACCTCCAGCCTAAATTAGGCCACTGTCATATCTTATTGGGTGTATTAGTTTCCTATTACTACTCTAACAAATGACCACTAACTTGATGGCTTAAAACAACACAAATTTATTATCTTACAGTTCTGAGCCAAGAATCCAAAATAGATATTATCAGTCAAGATTGTCCAGAAAAACAGAACCAGCAGGATATATGTACACATATATTAAGAAATTTATTATAAGGAATTGACTCACTCAATTGTGGACAAATATGAATTCTATAGGGTAGATTAGAGGCTGGAAATTCTGTTAAGAGTGATATTGAAGTCTTGAGTCCAAATTCCTTATGCTGAAAACTTAGGAAGAAGTGGAGGGTAAAATCTTGAAGCAAAATTCCTTCTTATTCAGGAGCCCTCAGTTATTTGCTTTTAAGTTCTCCCACTAATTGGATGAGGCCCACCCACATTATTGAGGGCTATCTCCTTTATTTAAAGTCAACTGATTGTAGATGCTAATCCCATCGATGAAATATCTCCACAGCATCATCTAAGCCAGTGTTTGATCAAACAATGGGGCACCATAACATACCTAAGTTGACATATAAATTAGCCATCACAACAGATCTCAAGGTGTTGGAATCAAGGTGTTGACTAGGCTATGCTCCTTCTGGAGGCTGTAGGAAAGAATCTGTTTTCTTGAAATTTCAAGCTTCTAGAGGCTGCTTGCTTTCCTTGGCTCATGGCTTCCTTCCATCTTCAAAGCCAGCAATGGCTGGTCAAGTCTTTCTTGTCTATGTTACTTGGACCCTGATTTTCTTCTGCTACCTGCTTCAACTTTTAAGAACACTTGTGATTACATTGGGTCCACTCGGTAATCCAGGATAATCTCCCTATTTTAAAGTCAGTTGATTAGTGAAATTAATTTCATTCACAACATTAATTCCTCTTTGCCACGTAGCATAACATATTCATAAGTTCCAGGGATAAGGACATGGAAATCTTTTGGGGCCAATACTCTGAGCCATGCTGGGCCTACGCAGTAGCTTCCAGACTTGTCCCTCTGGCTGTCATCATTTGTCTCCTGTCCTGGCTATCAATCACATTTTATGCTTTTCTCTCCCATGCTCCCCTCACTCTTATCATATTGGACTATGTTTAGTTTCTTCAAAATGCTAAGTTCAGTGGCCGGCTGTATAGCCCAGTGGATAAGGGCACCGGTACATCACATGGGAGGCCCCGGGTTCGGTTCCCAGGGACCTCTCTGAGCGGGCAGACAGCCTTGAGAAAGGCAAGCCACCATGGGTGGGGCAAAGCCACTGTGGGCAAGGCAAAAAGCCGCCACGGGTAGGGCGGAGCCGCCACGGGCATGGCAAGTCACCCGTGAAACACGGAGCTGCCACCCATGAAACACAGAGCCGAGCAGCCTGCAAAACACAGAGCTGTGCTGCCCGCAAAACATGGAGCGGAGCCGCCCGTGAAACAGAATGGAGCCACCTATGAGCGGGGCGAGCCACCTGCGCGGAGGGCCACTCGGCACGTCGCCACAAAAATGGGGGGAGACAAGAAGCAGACATAGAAGAACACAGAAGAATGGACACACAGCAAGAGCAAGCAGAAAGGGGGGGGGATATGTAACAAACAAACAAAAAAAAAAATGGATAAAAGTAAATAAATAAATCTTCTAAAAAAAATGCTATGTTCATTTTCTAACTCCCCACTTGCCTAAAGTGCTCTGCTATCCTTCTGCTCTCTTCACCTAGTGAATGTCTACATAACTTTATGATCTCAGTTTAGAAATCATTTTCCACTAAAACTTACTGATCTTCAGCAGGGGCAGATCAAGGTTTGTGGGGCTGAAGATCTTCATTTTGAGGGAGTCTTTTTGACAAAAAGAATTCAAATGAATAAATATAAAAGTAGATACATAAGTCTATTTTTAAGGATAAAAACAAAAATCAAAACAAATTATATATATCGCACCGGCAAATATCACAAACATCATGAGGCAGATTAGTATAGGGAAAGGGAAGACTTGGGTCACAACTGAAGACCCGATACACAACATGGCCAACAGACTACATGGCTGGCAGACCACAGGGCCATGAGACCCCACCCAGAAATCTCCTGAGGGATCCTGTGAGACCCTGGAATGAGACTCATTTGGAATGAGAATCTCATTTGGAAGGAGAATCCCATTCGGGGTCAAGGGAAAGCCCTGGACATCCTCAAAAGGCCTCACCATTGGCGCCCTCAGAAATGACAGGTGGGACAACCAATCAGAACAGCAAATGGACTTTAAAAAGCCGTGACCTGGGGCCCCGGGTGTGCAACTCACCCTGCAGTATGACTGCGGTCCATGCTGAGGCATGGACCATGTACTTTTCTCATGTTCTTGTTTCTTAATAAACTCTTTTCTCCCTTGCCTACCCTATAGCATGTCCTTAAATTCTTTTATGTGACATAAGCCAAGATCCTAGAAGCCCAGAAACCAGAGCCATCCAGTAACAAACATGTAATACAGAAAAGTAAAATATATTTATTAATTAAATGCCTGACACACCTACTTTGCACTTTTTAAAAAGCATTTTTTATTTCATACTCTTTGATAACTTTTCAAAATATGATCAATATTTTGTAATATCAGTAACTATAAAGAGAATGAAAGATAATTCAACCTTTCCTTTAGTGTGTTTGAAGAATTTCATAGCTTATCATTGGTAATGCCAAGGTTTAGGATTGATGTCAAATATGGGAGAATCTTTATCAAGTTTCTTTCATAAATGAGCTGCGAGAGCCCTTGCGCAGCAACTGATCTTAAACATTCTTCAAATTGACAATGGATATTTAGCTGTTTGTTATTGATACATTGGCTAGTTTCTTATAATGTCCTTAAGGTAGTAATACACTATGTGTTTTTCATTACATGCATTAATGCCAGAATTTTGGGTGAAATCAGCAACAAGCTCAAATATTTTTCCAATGTGGTCATATGATTCCCTTTCTCTTCAAGAACCAACTTATTACTCTATTTGAAATTTATCTCTTCCTTTTTAATGAATTGTTGCTTTTGGTATGATTTGAAAAATTTTGGTTACAGTTTGCTTCTTGATGTCAGAATAATTTGTATTGATTTTATTGCTATCCCTATCATTTCAATTTCACATTCAATTAATCTTTTGCATGAATATACTTTCAGAGCATTAATAAATAAATTTAAAGATGAAAAAGAGAGTTCCTTCATAAACATCCAAATCAAGGGTCTCTGTTTTATTTATTTCTGAAGCACTTTTGAAATCACTCTGCTGTTCATCAATGGGGAAAGTGAATTTAAGGAACATTTGAACTCATGTATTTTGTGAGCAGTATAGCTAAGAGAAAAGAGCTTACATTATTCCAACTATTCACTACTTTCATCTTTACCAAGGACAAACTGCCAGAGCATTAACCAATGGCATTGCCTAGAAATTCTAAAACTACAGGGCCTATTTTTCATTCTGTGGAGCTGATCTAAAATTTGAAATGTTTAACCTAAAGCACAGGTTCTCACATCTTATACAAGATGATAAATTGGTCTAGAATGAACTCTAGTTTTGCTGTCCTCTTGTTCCATAAAAATATCCAATATGAGGACATTGAAAGGTTTTCTGAATGTGAAGCTCCAACACATTACTCAAGTCTAGGGACTCTTTTTAAAGGTGTGAATAGATTTTTAAATATGAATAAGTTTTAAGTTAAAAAATATCAAAAAAGGAGATCTGAAATATCTTTTTCAAAATTTTAGTTTCAATTGGCTTTTAAAAATTACCTTTAAGACTAATTGAAAATTTGGGTTCTTTGATATTCTTAAAGCAACAGGCACTAAATTTTAGAAGAGATTATCTTACTTAATGAAAGAATAAAGCAAAGACAGTTTTAAGTAAATATTACATTTCATTAAATATACATTTGTTACAATGTAGTTAATTCATCAATGTAAAAATAGAACGAGAAGGAGGGTAGGAAAGCAAAAAAGGAGAGAGAGAGGCATGGCAATAGCCTCACTCAATATATATACATGTTTCTTTCCAAATAGACTAATACTACTGATCCTTCTGGATGGGACCTAAATGGACATTAAAATAAATACTTTTATCTATTAAATTTTCTACTGATATTTGGGGTAACTTTCCGTAGAAAGAGTAGAAGTAGAAAGCATTTATTAAAATTCTTAGCGTACATTTTATGAGGGATTCCTTCAATACAAAGGAATTCACAAACTCTTTGTCCACGCAATGATTGGCCCATAGCAGGTTCTCAATAAAAGATCAATGAATGGAAAAATCTGCACTCTCTTTTCCCTGACCTCCAAGTGTATTTTCAATTGCATTTAAACACATACAGAGCATCTTACCACCTCCAGAAGGAACTCTCTTTTCGGACAGTTTCTGATCTTAGATTTTTTTTTTTCTATTTTGAGATGAGATCAGTCTCCCTATAACTTTTACCAGTTGACTTTAGTTCAACCTCTGGAATCTAAGACAAAATCCAATTTCACTTCCTCATGCAGCCACCTTCAAATGTAAGAGGACCACTGTTTTGACCTCTTAAGCCTTGTTCCTTCAACCACCTGGTAATGATATTTTAAAGGGCCTAAAGTTTAAAATCTCTACACAAAAAGATTATCTTCATCAAATTGTAACACGATAGGTTTTTTCCCTCCTTCCTGAAAATAGCCAGAGGCAAGAACATATAGAAGGCAGCAAAACTAAATATCATGGAAACTCATTCATCCTAATTGCTGTGGGAAGCATAAGCATTGCGAACACACTTGAAGGGATTTTGAGGTTGTAAGAAATTATATTTTATTAATGGGAGTTCTAGGTCCCTTCATAGAGTCACATGATATCTTAATTACAGACGTTGCAGAGCTGGCTTGTTTAAGTCAGGTGCCTCTGCTTAGTCCTTGTATGACTGTGAAGTGGTTGTGAGTTTCTCAGGGTGAAGAAATTTGGTGTGCGTCCTAGAATGTTCTCAGAGTCTAGAAAAGATGGGTAAATATGTTCTGACCCCTTAAAGGACCCTGCAATGAATTTCCATTGAATTTGTTTAGGTCACTTATAAAAGATCAGTGAATAAAAAGAGTGCTGAGTTCCAATTCTGTTAAAGTAACATGTTAAGCCAAGAAATCATGTTGTTGGGTAATCACTAATTGTTCAGGAGTGGCCATTAGGTTAAAAATAGACCAATGAGTTTTTATATACTTATATGTGTGTAGAATACTGCGTACGTGAAGCAATTAGTCTTATAGGACATGTGGAAGAAATGCCATGGAAATGCTGGAAATGTCATGGACATTCACTGAATTTCACTTTTTTTCTCTTCGCTCTCTTTAGATTATACAAAGACAGCAATTTGTTCCCATGCGCCATGTATTGGGGCCATCAGATTCAAAGTAGATTAAATAATTTGCCTAGGTTTCACTCAGCATGACTTTAGAGGACATGGTGGAAACTTCACCCAACCCTTGTCACCCACACAAAGGAGGTGCTAGCTGTTACAAATGTGCAAAAGACCTCTCTTGTATGCTTACTTAGTGAAGGATGTTCCTTCTTCTTTTCTAGCCATGGTGTATGAGTAATTCATATTGCTCCCAGCCACGTGGGTTGTAGGCAGAAAATCTGGCCCACGGTAGAAGGTTTTCCTTCTGATCGATGCCCTCAGTGAATGCATAGGAAGAAAGTATAATCTGGGGAAAGGGGGAGCCCCCTTTTCTGGTAGCTGTTCAAATTGGGTAAAAGTTGACTTCTTTCTCCATGAATAGGCCAGGAGGTAGAGTGTTTTTTTTTCTTTCACACCTAGGAGACCCTCCACTTCCTCCCCAGCACCACCCATCCCCATGAAATCTGGCACTTTCCAAGGAGAACCTTTCTAACCAGATTGAAAAGCTTTCCCGGAGTCAACATCACCCCAGGGTCCTTGGGAATGCCCCTCCCCAGTGTGCCTGAGGTCCAGAGCCGTCCTCTGTGGCTCCATGGCTAGTTCCCCCGATTATGTTGGAAGATGATGGGGTGAAGCAGATTGACCACAGGTAGTATTTTGCTGTTAATCCTGCAAGGAAACTTTTTGAGAGGCTTTACGTGTATCTGACAATTACCTAAAATGCTATTCAATGTAATGATGTGTTGGGAAATGGAAAATGCTGAGGAGTTCATTTAGCAATCATCTCCTGATAATGTCCTATAAGCAGATTATAGGCTTTTGCCTCCCTCTTTATAGTAATATATGGAAGTAAATATAACCACTTTTCACAGCAACAGCAAATTCATGTTCAGATTAGATCAGGTCCTTATCAACGTTAAACAACTAGGGAAACTTTCAAAGAAGAGACTTCTTTGAAATGTGTTGAAGATTTTGTTAGTCTTGGAGGTTTTCATCATTAAAAGCCAGGGGGATGTACATTCTAGCTGTCTTACCAACAAATACAATTTTGTAGCTTATAAATGCCCTGTAGATATATGTGTCTGTACCCATATAGTTTTCTATTATTTCTCATAATTCCCTCTCATAATTACCTTAGAGAAGATGAAAAGGATTAATTGGGGAGGGGGAGGATTTAACATTTTGTTCTCATTCAAGACTGTTCATTTTTATTAGAACTTGCTTAATTATTCAAGACAAACTCCAATAACTTTTAAGGCAGTTATGCTGAAGTCTTACCTTATCTGAAAGTGAATATTCTGCATTTCATCTCAGCTCTTTTTTAAAATAAATTAATGTTAGAAAATTTTAAAAATGCTTTTATACTTTAAGAGATATATAGTTATATTTTATTATATATGAATTAATGGTGTGTTGGAATTGAGTTTTGCTGAAAACAATGTCATTACAATTGGATAAATAATCTTATTATTTTTAATCATTAGTATGAAATTAAATGTGTGGTCAAGTATTCCTGTCTGGAATCTCTAACTCAATTTTCCAATTACTCTTATTTACTGAGTTTAAGTCTTGTTTTTAAAAACAATAAGCCATGCCAGGTAGTTTTACTCTCCTTAAATATCACTTAAAAATGTTTTTCCATTTTCTGAAATGTGATCAAGTGCACTGTGAAAGGACTTTTAATCTCCTCTCCCTGAAATTTAAATAAAAGCTATAGAAATTTCCTTCATCATTTGCTGCTGTAATATTGTACTGAAATCCCACAGACCACAATATTTACTAAATCAGGTCCACAGAATTATCCATTGTTTACCAAGGCATGTAAATATGGTCTCTAGAGTTAATAGCCTACCATTTACTGAAGAGAACCACCGTTTATATAGAACAGCACAGTTACAAGAGATACTTTATATCACATGATGAAAATTTTCCCCTAGATTATTAGGTTTTTCTGGCTTTTCTGGACAGTGGGTGGGGAGAATTAGTGGGCTGGAGAAAGACTGCAAAGTCAACAGCAGAAATTGTGCATAAGTAGTTCAGAGTTCTTTTATGTTGCCAACCACCCATTGGAGATTGCACTATTAAACTAAGAACTTGTCAGTCTTCTAAATACAAAGTGGCAACATTTCTAAGTACATAGGTGTACTTACATATACTGATCTAGAGCTAGATGGTAAAATGTCCAATTTGTTCATTTTCAGTTATCTTCATGTTTAATGATGATGATCATTAACACTTAGGTGTAAGAAACTGTTTAAGGGCTCTAGATGTATTATCAGTTTATCTACTCCTTCCCCAAACTTATATGGCATTGTTCTTAGTCTCACTTATAGGAGGAAGATCCAATTTTGTAGCAGTTTGCATGGAAAAATAAAATAAAATCTTTGGGCTCTCCCTGAATCTTCAGTATTTGTCTCCTTTACCTTTTATTTTCCTTGTCCTTAAATGAAAACAATTCCTAAAGTTTGTTCGCAATGTTCTTTGATTTGCTGTTTATGTTCCCTCTTGGAAAACTCATTCATTCTCAAAATCTGCTGTCCAGGTAAATTACATTAGCTAGGTCTGATTGCTGTTTCACTCTTTTCCACTCCCTTTCTCATCTCCCACCCCCAGCTCAACGGCAGTGCTAGTGCTTCTAACATACAATAGATTTGTAGACATGGGTGCAGCCTCTCTCAGCTCAATCTGATTGTCTCCATGGCATAAAGTCGCTCTAATGTTGTCTTAGCCTGGGTTTATTAATGAGAAAATGGAAATCTAGGTTTTTATACAAAATCTGTCACAGTGATAAATTTGTTCAAATTTGGGGGGCGTGGTCAGGACTGTGGAAAACCAAAAAAGATATCTGCCAGCGAATCTCGATCACAGGCTACAAGATTGAGAGCTCCAATTAGATTCCAATCAGTGCCTAGCTTATATTTGTGGTTTTTAATAAACAACTTAATTTTATAATCAGAAAAACTTCAGTCCTACAAATTGCAAACCTCAAAAATGTAAAAGAAAAACCACAAAGCATTACAGAAACCACTGCCTCCAATAATTAAGAAATTAATTTAAGAAAATAAAGACCTCTATTTTAAGTCTTTTTTTAAAAAAGATACTTAGATTACATAAATGTTACACACAAAAAATATAGGGATTCCCATATGCCCACTCCCCACACCCCCCACACCCTCCCATATAAACAACATCCTTCATTAGCGTGGCACATTCGTTGCAATTGATAAACGCATCCTGGGTTATTGCCACTGAGCATGGACCATAGTTCACGTTGTAGTCTACACTCTATTTTAAGTCTTTTTGTCTTCTCTTTCTCTTTCTTCTCCAGTCATATTTCCTGGTCATTAGAAACATTCCTCAGGAACACTAAAAGTTTAGTTAAGCAGGCATGGGAATAATATTAAAGGAAAAAGCAAAGAGAGCTTCCCAAATGCTTACAGGCACGTATGTCCATTTGCCCCTCCGGCTTTCAGCATCCTTTCTGTCAAATGAGGATCTTGCCCACTCTTCAAAATAGCAGTGAGAATTATATTCAGGGGTAGATTATTATTGCTAACTTGTTATCAATACTCTTACTCAAAGCCTGCTATCTTTTGGACCCATATAAATTCTTTCAGAGCTCCATGTCTATGACTGGATAGGCTAAGACGCGTGGTTGATATTCACCTCCCATTAGAAAGTATTACAGGGGCCGACTGGATAGCCCAGTGGATAGGGCGTCGGCATACCACATGGGAGGCCCGGGTTCGGTTCCCGGGGACCTCTCCTAGCGGGCAGACCGCCTTGAGAATGGCAAGCTGCCGTGGGCGGGCCAGAGCCGCCGTGGGCAGGGCAAAAAGCTGCCACGGACAGGCAAAAGCCGCCACGGGCAGGGCAGGTCGCCTGCGAATCAAGCGCAGCCAGCCACCCCCAACTGAAAAGCTGGCCGTGATGGAAGCAGAAGCCGCCCACAAGCGGGGAAAGCCGCGCCTGCGCAGTGACCCAGTCTCGGCGCGTCGCCGCAGCAGGGGGGAAGGGGAGATATGTAATA
>PVKH010016544.1:0-15705 GCA_004027955.1 Chaetophractus vellerosus
ATAGTGTCTGCAGAGACCTTCATCACCTCTCCCACCTATGAGACATCACACTGGTCCATTATATTGATGATATCATGTTGTTAGGACCTACTGAGCAAGAAGTAGCAAACACTCTAGATTTACTTGTAAGGCATTTGTGTGAGAGAGGATGGGAGCTAAATCCCACAAAAATACAGGGTCCCTCCACCTCAGTGAAATTTCTAGGTGTCCATGGATGTGGGGCTTGTTGAGATATCCCTTCTAAAGTAAAGCATAAGCTGTTGCACCTGGCCCCTCTTATGACCAAAAAATAGGCACAATGCTTACTTGTCCTCTTTGGGTTTTGGAGACAACAAATTCCTCATTTGGGTGTGCTTCTCTAGCCCATTTACCAAGTGAACAGAAAACCTGCTAGTTTTGATTGGGGACAGGAACAAGAGGAAGTTCTATGACAGGTCTAGGCTGCTGTGCAAGCTGCACTACTGCTTGGACCATATGATCCAGGAGATCCAATGGTGCTGGAAGTTTCAGTGGCAAATAGAGATGCTGTCTGGAGACTTTGGCAAACCCCTATGGGGGAATCACAATGCAGACCCCTAGGATTTTGGAGCAAAGCCTTGCCATTCTCTGCAAATAACTACTCCCCTTTTGAGAAGCAGCTTTTGGCTTGCTACTGGGCCTTAGTAGAGACTGAATGCTTAACCTTGTGCCATCAAGTTACCATGAGACCTGAATTGTGTATCATGAGCTGGGTATTGTCTGACCCACAAAACTATAAAGTTGGGCATGCACAGCAGCACTCCATAATTAAGTGGAAGTGGTATATACAAGATAGGGCTCGAGCAGGTCCAGAATGCACAAGGAAGTTACATGAGGAAGTAGCACAAATGCCCATGGCCACCACCCCTGCCATGTTACCTTCTCTTTCCCAGACCACAGCTTTGGCCTCTTGGGGAGTCCCTTACAATCAGTTGATTGGGGATTGGAAAACTCGGGCCTGTTTTACAGATGTTACTGCACGATATGCAGGTACCAGTCGAAAGTGAACAGCTGCGGCACTGCAGGTCTTTTGTGGGATATCCTTGAAGGATAGCGCTGAGAGCAAATCCTCCCCAGTGGGCAGAACTTCAAGCAGTGCACCTAGTTGTTCATTTTGCTTTGAAGAATAAATGGCCAGAGGTGTATTTGTACACTGATTTTTGGGCTGTTGCCCAAAATGGTTTGGCTGGATGATCAGGGACTTGGAAGGAACATGATTCGAAAATTGGTGACAAGGAGGTCTGGGGAAGAGGTATGTGGATAGACCTTTCTGAATGGGCCAAAAACATGAACATATTTGTGTCCCATGTGAATGCCCACCAGAGGGTGACTTCAGCAGAGGAAGAGTTTAATAATCAGGTGGACAAAATGACCTGCTCTGTGGTTAATATTCTGCCTCTTTCCCCAACCACTCCTGTCATTGCCTAATGGGCTCATGAGCAAAGTGGCCATGGAGGTAGGGATGGAGGTCATGCATGGGCTCAGCAACATGTTCTTCCCCTCACCAAGGCTGACTTGGTTACAGCCACTGCTGATTGTCCAATCTGCCAGCAGCAGAGACCCACAGTCAGCCCCCAGTATGGTACTACTCCTTGTCTTAACCAGCCTGCTACCTGGTGGCAGGTTGACAACATTGGGCCACTTCCACCATGGATGGGGCAATGATTAGTTTTAACTGGAATAGACACATACTCTGGCTATGGGTTTGCCTTTCTGGCATGCAGTACTTCCAAAACTACCATCTGTTGACTTACCGAATGTCTTATCTACAACCATGGCATTCCACACAGCATTGCTTCTAATCAAGGAACCCATTTCATAGCAAATGATGTACAGGAATGGGCACATGCCCATGGAATTCACTGGTCTTATCATGTTCCCCATCACCCTGAAGCAGCTGGATTACTAGAACAGTGGAATGACCTTTTGAAGACTCAGTCATGGCCTCAACTAGGTGGCAATACCTTGCATGGCTGGGTCAATGTTCTTCAGGAGGCTGTGTATGCTCTAATTCAGCATCCTCTCTATTGTGCTGCTTCTCCCATAACCAGGATTCATGGGTCCAGGAATCAAGGAGTGGGAATGGGAGTGGCACTACTCACTATTACTCCTAGTGACCCACTGGGAAAATTTTTGCTTCCTTTCCTTGCAACCTTAAGCTTTGCTGGTCTACCGGTTTAGTGCCAAAAGGAGTAGGGAACACAAGGATGATTCCATTAAACTGGAAGTTAAGATTGCCACCTGGCCACTTTGGCCTCCTCTTGCTTGTGAATCAACAGGCAAAGAAGGAATTACTCTCTTGTCTGGGGTGATTGATCCTGAGTATCAAGGGGAAATAGGACTACATCTACATAATGGGGGTAAAGAAGAGTTTTCCTGGAATGCTGGAGATCCTCTAGGGTGTCTGCTAGTACTACCATGCCCTGTGATTAAAGACAATGGGAATTTGCAACAAAGCAATTCGAGGAGGACTTACTAGGGCCCAGAATCTTCAGGAATGAAAGTTTGGTTCGCCACAACAGAAGAAGCACAGCCAGCTGAATTGCTTGCTGAAGGTAATGGGAACATGGAATTGGTAGTGGAAGAAGGTAGTCATAAATATGAACTTTGACCACGTGACTAGTTACAGAAATGAGGACTGTAATAGTCATGAACCCTTCTTCCTTGTTTTATTATGAGTATGACTGTATATGTACACAAAATGAATTTCTTGTTTTCTTCCCCAACATTTTCCCCTATCATAAGAAAAGTTGTTTTAATTTCATGTCATAATATTTAAGGGTGTCAAGTTTAAGAGTGAATATTACCCAAGGACTTGCATCATATTCTGTGGGGAGTTAATACATTTACAGTTGTACGCAGGGAAATTAAACATTGTTAGGCAGAAATATATATGTACACTTGCATGTTATTGTTTTTACTTAGAGACTAAGTATGGTTTAGGGTAATGTGTACGGTTGCCGAGTTGACAAGGGGTGGATTGTGATGGTTAGGCTAATGTGTGAACTTGGCCAGGTATTTGTGCCTAGGTATTAGGTCCAGCAAGCACTGGGCTAATTTTAATACAAGAGCATTTATGGGTTTTGGTCACCAGTGAGTTTAATGCATGGATGGCTGATTACATCTGCATCAATCAGTGAAATTGGATCAAGAATGGATGACATCTTTATCCAACCAGTTGTCTGCCTTAAAAGGGAAGTGATTTCAACATTCAGAGAGAATTTCCCAGCTCATCATTGGACAGCCAACTTCTCCCAGAAACTCATCAAGGACCCTTCATTGGTCTTTCATCAGAGCCCCTGGCTTGCAGCCTGCCTGTGGAACCTGGACTTGTGCATCCCCATGGTCACATGAGAGACTCATAAAATCTTATATTATTGACAGATATCTCCTGTTGATACTGTTTCCTGAGAGAACCCTGACTAATAAAGACAGGTTCAATCTTTAGCTGTTCTTAAGATTATACTTTAGCTAGCCAAATTTACTAATCAGTAGCTGAATTTGGTGCTCAACCCTCTCTTCTCCATTTTTGGGAAATGGAGCTTACAACTCCAGCCACAGAATAGCTTCTGAGGTGAATTGTGCAACTGGTGGAAGAAGGGCACTGGCCTCCATGGTGTGGAGTGCTGTAATCCTAAATCTTCAATGCAGATGGGCAGTCTCCTCATTCCATTCCTTCAATGATGTTGCAGGATGCTCTTGTGGCCTCCTGACCCACCAAAACAGGTGCTTAATATAGCCCTGTGTAGTTTTCTAACTGCCCTTTAGTTTGAATGCCTTCCTCAGCCACTAGCTGGCCCCCATCACTCCATTTAGAGTTAATTTTGTATATGATGTGAGATAACAGTCATGTTTCTTTCTTTTGGATATGGATATCCTTTACTGCAGCACCATTTGTTGAATAGACTTTCTGGCCCAGGTGGGAAGTCTTGACAGCCTTGTCAAAAACCACTAGTCTGTAGATGTGAGGATCCCTTTCTGCATTCTTGATATGGGTCCATTTTTCAATCTGTTCATCTTTATCCTAGTAACAAGCTGTATTTCCACTTTAGCTAAGTAGAAAGAGAAGATACAAATAAGTAAAATCAGAAATGTTGTGGGAATTATACCATGGATCCTGCAGAAATAAGAGAGAACATAAGAGGATACTATCATAAATTATATGCCAGAAAACCAGAAAATGTACAAGGATTGACAAATTCTTAGAAACATATGAACCACCTACACTGAACCTAGGAGAAAGAGAAGACCTCAACGAGCCAATCAAAAGTGAAGAGATTGAAACAGTCATCTAAAACCTCCCCAAAGGGAGAAGATGTAACTCAAGCAGTTGAGCACCATCTTCCCATATACTAGGTCCTGTGTTCAGTACCTGGCCCTGGTACCTAAAAAATAAAACAAAACAAAATTTTAAAAAACCTCCCAAAGATGAAAAGCCCAGGATCAGGTGCCTTCATAGGTGAATTCTGACAAACATTCAAAGATAATCTATGCCAATCTTTCTTAAACTCTTCCAAAAATTTGAACAGGAAATAATGCTAACAAACTCATTCTATGAAGTCAACATCACCCTAATACTAAAACCAGATAAACATACTATGAAAAAAAAGTACAGACCAATATCTCTAATGAATATAGATGTGAAAATCCTCAATAAAATACTTGAAAATCAAATCCAAAATCACTTTTAAATAATTATATACAGCAATCCAGTGGGTTTTATCCCAGGTATGCAAGGTTGGTTCAAGACAAGAAAATTAGTATAATAAGCCACATAGATAAATTGAGGAAGAAAAATCACATTTTCCTCTTCATTGATGCCAAAAAGGCATTTGACAAAATACAAAATCTTTTCTAAATAAAAAAACTCTGAAAGATTGGAATAGAAAGAAGCTTGCTCAATATGTTAAAATAAAGATATGAAAAACCTACAGATAACATTGAATTCAATTGCAAAAGACTGAAAGTTTTCCTTGTGAGTTCAAGAATAAGGCAAAGGTGCCCACTGTCACCACTGTTGTTCAATATTATGCTAGAAGTTCTAGCTAGAGCAATTAGGCTAGGTAAAGAAATAAATTCACCTAGATAGGAAAAGAGGAAGTAAAATTGCACTATTTGCTGATAGATCCTATATCTAGAAAATATTGAAAAATCTACAACATAGATAGTAGAACTAATAGATGAGTTCAATAAAGTGGCAGGATACAAGATTAATATGCAAAATCAATAACATTTTTATACACTACTCATGTGCAATCTGTGGAGGAAATCAGGAAAGAATTCTATTTATAATAGTGACTAAAACAATCAAATATTTGAGTATAAACTTAACCAAGACAAAAAGGACCTGTATTCAGAAATTGACAAAACATTGCTAAAAAAACAAAACAAAGGAAGCTTTAAATAAAAGGCAGGATATTCCATGCTCATGGATTGGAATACTAAATATCATTAAGATGTCAATTCTACCTAAAGAGATTTATAGATTCAGTGCAAACCTAAAAAACATCCCAACACGCTTTCTTTTTCAGAAAGGAAAAACCCAATTATCAAATTTATTTGAAAGGGTCAGGGGCCCTTATATCCAAAAGTATCTTTTAAAAGAAAAAGTGAGAGGACTCTGGCTTCCTGACTTTAAAGAATATTATTTAGCCAAAGTGGTAAAAAAAAAAAAGTGTGGTACTAGTATAAAGGCAGACAAATTGACCAATGGAACTAAATTGATAACTCAGAAATAGACCCTCACATCTACAGTCAAGTGATTTTTGACAAGGCTGTCAAGCCCTCCCAGCTGGGCCAGAATAGTCTGTTCAACAAATGAAGCTGAGAGAACTGGATAGCCATTTCCAAAAGAAAGAAGGGGATCCCTATCTCACACCATATACAACTGCATTATTTAATAAAAGATAATTTATTGTCATATATATCTATCAGTATATGTTTATATATGTCACTTGGTTTTCCTAGTGATATTTTCAAAATTGTATTCAGATTTCAAAAATTCCTTAAACTTAGGAAATTAATAAAAAGTGAAATCCTTCAATTCATCCAAATATAAATTCAGATTCTTAGTAAGAAAACCAGAGAGTTTTGGTAATATGGCATTGGTTTAGGTACTCACAAACTGCTCTCAAGCAGAGGTCGGCTGATTGGGGACAGGAGCCTGCCAGGGTGATATTTTCTGGGAGCCTGAGGGATGGGTGTCTTGGGTGCATCAGTCTGGAGGCAAGTAGACTGTGAGGTGGACTGCTCAGCATAAAATCCTGAGTTCTTTGCTTCACAGCTGGAATCACAGGCAGCTAAACCCTGTTCTCTGGGCAGGGGGCTGGGCAGTCTGAATAGAAGCTGGTAGACCAGTGAGGGGGGGAATAAGCTCTGAGAGTGGGAAGGTTCTAGCAAAGGGTGGAGAGGGGTTTCCTTTCTGTGGGGTTGGTCACCAGGAACCCCTAGCAGTTTTGGGGAGTGAATTAGTCAGCTGGAAGTGGTGCTGGGCTGAGGGGAGAGGTGAATCTGCAGTGGACCACTAATTGACCTAATATAACTAACTGTGACACAGATGCTAGATTCAGCAAAGAGCCAAAGGGCAGAGCCATCAATTTTCCAGATTGGTGCTGAGTAAACAGTCTCAGCTACCCTGGGAGGGTGGGGTCAGGCAGTGGAAAATAATATATAAGTCTCTACAAGCCTCTTTGGGGTCCCCTCACAGGGGGGGTGGGCTAGAAGAGGAGTTCTTTAAGGACAGCTATTTAATCAAAGAAAAGAGTGACAGAAAGGTATTGACTCCACAAGGGCCCAAAAGGAACGCTGTTCTTCCTTTGACTGCATGCTTCTGTGCTTCTTACCTCTACTCTCTCCTTTTGTCTTTCTTATAATTAGGTGCTGATAGCCTTTTTCTTCTTTGTTGCTCTTCTTCATCCTTGACTTTCCATTCCCTGTGTAGAGTGATTGTGTCTACCAATGCTATCTCTTCTCCTTCCTTCATCATTCTACCTTCAGCTTTCTGTTGTGGTTCTTACATTCCACCCTTTTTCATTTGCTCTCAACTTCACCCTTATTGACTTCTATCTTGCCTATTTTGTTCTCTTTCCTTTCTTTCTTTTCATATTAGCTTTTTTCTTTCAGCCTTTTCCTTATTAGTTTTCTCTCTCCTTATCATTCTAGCCTTATAAATATTCTATATAATTTTCTCTATTTGATTCCCCATTCCATTGTAGGCACTCCAGTTTTCTTCACCTATTACTCTACATGGCATACATGAGTTAAACATTCAATTTACTTAGTCTGATATGGCCCCTCATCCAAATTTTGTCAATAGTACTATTATCCCTTTTCATTTATTACCCCTTTCAATTGCTATGGCCCTAATCTTCTTTCATCAAGGGAACATAAAAAAGCAAGGAACTACAACAAGAGGAAGAAAGTATCAATGAGAAAACTTACACACACACAGAACTACAAGCTAAATAAAACTCTAGAGCAGAGAGGGAAGTTAATCAAGTGAATAAACCCATCAAGATAAAATGATTACCAGAGGGCAATAAAAAATTAAAAGCCATACTGAGAAACTGGAAGACATGGACCATTCCAAAGAACAAACCAAAAACCAGGAAGAGACACAGAACATAGAACAACTAATCAACGCTGTCCAAATATCATGGACAAACTTAATGAAATGAAGGAGGAGATTGAGGATATTAAGAAGACACTGGGAACACATACTGAAGAAATTATAAATATACATAAAAAGATAATGGATACAATGTCACTGAATAGCATAATCCAAGAAATAAAAAAAGATGATGGATTCCCATAACAGCAGATTTGGACAGAAGAAAGAATTAGTGAGGTGGAAGACAGTACATCTGAAATCAAGCAGATGGTAGAAAAGATAGATAAAAAGATAGAAAAAACCCAGCAGGTATTCAGGGATTTAAACGATAACAAAAAATATACAAATATACGCATTATAGGCATCCCAGAAGGAGAAGAAAAGGGAAAGAGAACAGAAGGAGTTTTGAAGAAAATAATGGCTGAAAACTTCCCAACCATAATGACGGAGATGGACGTACCCATCCAGGAAGCACAGTGCACCTCAAACAGTATAAATCCCAACAGGCCAACCCCAAGACATATACTTGTCAAAATGTCCAATGCTCAAGATGAAGAAAAAATACTCAAGACAGCAAGAGAAAAGAGAACCATCATATACAAGGGAAGTGCAATAAGATTAAGTGTTGATTTCTCAGCTGAAACCATGAAAGCAAGAAGACTGTGGTATGAAATAGTCAAGGTACTAAAAGAAAAATCTTCCAGCCACGAATTCTATACCCAGCAAAGCTGGCATTCATAAATGTTGGAGAGTTCGAAATATTCACAGATAAACAGAAATTAAGGGAATATGCCAATAAGAAACCTGCACTTCAAGAAATACTGAAAGAAGCTGGAAAGGTCAAAAGGAAACACAGGAGACAGAGATTTAGAGGAGAGTGTAAGGACAACAAAAACAACATAAAGAGAAAGAAAAACTACATAGGACATACATAAACACAAACAAAATATGGCAGATGTAAGAAATTCATTGATAGTAATAACAATGAATGTAAACAGATTATTCAACAGTCAAGAGACACAGATTGGCAGAATGGATAAAGAAATATGACCCATCTATATGTTGTTTACAAGAGACCCACCTTAGAACCAGGGATTCAAGGAGGCTGAAAGTGAATGGCCAGAAAACAAATTTACAGGCAAATAATAACCAACAAAGGGCAGGAGTAGCTATGCTAATATCAGACAAAATAGACTTTAATTGCAAAGATATCATAACAAACAAAGAGGGACACTATATATTAGTAAAAGAGGTAATCTCTCAAGAAGAAAGGACAATCATAAACATTTATGCACCTAATCAGGGTACCTCAAAATACATGAGGCAAACACTGGAAAAACTAAATGGAGAAATAAACACATCAACAATTATAGTGGGGGACTTTAATACACCATTATCACCATCAGACAGGACATCTAGACAGAGAATCAGTAAAGAAACAAAGAATGTGAATGATACATTAGAGGACATGGGCCGAATAGACATTTACAGAATGCTACACACTAATACAGTGGGACATACATTCTTCTCAAGCAAACATGGATCATACTCCAAGATAGAACATATGCTAGGGCACAGAAAAACTCTCAATAAGTTCAGAACGATTGAGATTATAAAAAGTAATTTCTCTGACCACAGTGGAATGAAATTGGATATCCCTAAATACCAGAGAACTGGATAAGGCATGAAGATATTGATATTAAAGAACACACTCTGGGACAAACAGTGGGTCAAGGAGGAAATCTCAAAGGAAATCAGTAACTACCTCAATTCAAATGAAAATGAAAACACAACATATTAAAACCTATGGGATGCAGTCAAAGCAGTACTGAGAGGGAAATGTATAGCTCTAAACGCATATATTAAAAAAGAAGAAATACCTAAAATTGAAGAATTAATGATTGGAAAAAGAACAACAAACCAAACTTAAAGGAAGAAGAAAGAAAGAAATAATAAAGATCAAAGCAGAGCAAAACGAAATAGAAAATAAGAAAGCACAAGAAAAAATAAACAAAACAAAACCTGGTTCTTTGAGAAGATCATTAAAATTTACAAACCCTTAGCCATCCTAACAAAGAAAAAGAGAGAGTAGATGTAAATACACAAAATAAGGAATGAAGAAAGAGATATCACTACTGACCCCATGGAAATAAACAAAAACTTATATATATACATATATATCATTATATATGTATATTTTTTATTTTTACATTTTTTGTATAGCCCAATCATTAATAAAGTCTTGTTTTCCTTTTTCTATTTTTTATTTATATTCTTAATTTTCTAAAATTATTTTGTATTAACAAGTTCACCTATATTTTAACTCTTACTTTTAAATACCATTATTATTTCATTTTCCTATTCATTACAATTGGCTACTGTGATGGCTTCACAGGTGAAGAGGTTATGTATCACAGAAGGATCACAATGTGGATGGGAAAGGAGCATTGGAGGAAGGGTGTCAAGGTTGGGGGTGTATGGGAGGAAGTCCACCTGAACATACATAAAAATCATACATAATTATTCAAAGGCTTATGAGACATGGTCATGGGGTGAAGTATTAATCACTAAATGGGAGAAAACTGAACTCCCATTCTGGAGATTTCTGTCATATTTTCCAGATGAGTATCAACATCCCCCTGAGTACAGGGGCAGTGTCTGGCAAAGGAGGATGATCCATTGATGGGCCCCTGTTATTGATGACTAGCCATATAGTCATTACTGTTGAAATTCAAGTAGCCTAGTGTTAAGGGGTGCCTAAGAGTTGCCTCTGGAGAACCTGCTTGTTGCTCAATGTGGCCTCTCTCTGAGCTAAACTCAGAATATGAATACATTACCTTCCTCCCAGTGTGGGACATGACTCCTGGGGATGAGCCTCCCTGGCAACGAGGGACTACTAACAAATTCCAACGGGCAGTAAAACTGGGAAAAGACTTCAAATAAAAGGGGGAAACGGTAAATACAAATGAGTTCATAGGGCTAAGAGACTTCAAAATGAGTCAGGAGGGCAACCCAGAGGAAACACTTATGCAAATCCCGGTAGGACCTCCTAGACTTCCAATATGGATATCACCCCAAACAGAGGGCCCCCAGAAGGCTTTGGAGTTATCCAGGTCCTATCCCATGGAAGATAATCCCAGAGTTTGGTGCCTTACTAGTAGGTCCTAACTTGGAATTCTTGCTCCTGAGAGTGACAAACACACCAAAATATGTATACACTCCACATGGTCCAAATGTCTCTACAAATGAAACCTATATTTGATGCCAGAGTTTGATGTGTAGTTTCATAGACCGGAGACTACAGACTGTCCATGAGCCAACTGGGTCCAGAAACTCTGTGGTCCTGCAACTCCTATGCTACAACTCAATGGACTCAACCAGGACACCTAGTTGGGAGTTGATGAAGGAAGATGGCTATGCAGGGGAATCCAGAGAGCCTGCAGCTGCAGGCAGGATAATCCCTTCCTTTGTATTCATGGGATATAAACCCCCTCTCACTTGGTGGTGGAGGGGACATCACCATTCCAGACTCCATGGGATTGGGGGAAGAACTATGGACTAGAATGGACTTGTTGGAGTCCTGATATAGACTTATGATATACACAATGCAAGAAATTACAAAATTATGTGGAGGCAGGGTCACTGGACACTTTGGGAGCAGGGTGAGGGAAGAGAAGAGCAATTATAATGCAGGTTTTTGTTGTTGTTTTGGGGGGGGATCTGGGAATTGTCATGGATGATGCTGCAATGGAGGATGTAGGCCAGTTTGTACGATCATGTATCATTCGGAACTGTATGGGAGAGAGGGTTATCTATGGCCTGAACTGTGATCTATGTCTGATGGCAAAGCCCCAAAATGTGTATATCTATCAGAGGCATTATGCCACCCTGAGGGATGTGCAAGTGGTGGGGTGTGGGAGGGGTGGGGGTGGCATATGGGTACTCCTGGAATCTCTGTGTAACATTTATGTAGTCAATGTATCCTAAATATATATATAGATATATAAAAAATAAATAAAAATTTAAATTAAAAAAAGAATATCATAAGAGGATACTTTGAAAAGTTATATGCTAACAGGAATGATAATTTAGAGGAAATGGACAAATTCCTAGAAACTCAAAAGCAGCCTACACTGATGAAAGAACAAATCAATGAACTCAACACTCCAATTAAAATAAATAGATAGACTCAGTCATCAAAAACCTCCCAACTAATAAAAGCCCAAGAGCAGGTAGCTTCACAGCTGAATTGTATCAAACATTCTGGAAAGAACTATCACCAATCCTGCTAGAGCTCTTACAAATAATAGAAATAGAAGGAACATTCCCTAACTCATTCTATGATGCCAAAATAACCTTAATACCAAAGCCAAACAAACATACCACAAGAAAGGAAAATTACAGACCAATTTCTCTAATGAACCTAGATGCTAAAATCATCAACAAAATACTTGCTAATCGCACTCAACAATATACCAAAATCATTACACACCATGACCAAGTGAGACTCATCTCTGGTATGCAAGGATGTTTCAACATAAGAAAATCAATCAATGTAATACACCACATAAACAAATTCAAAGAAAAATATCACATGCTCGAGGAAAGGGAAGATGGCATCGACAGTTTAGGTTGGCACACACCGGCTCTCAGGTAGGGGATGGCTGAGTGGGAGCAAGAGCAGAGGACCGTGGTCTTTGCGGGGAGCTTGGGGCACAGGAATATTGGCTCCATCGGTCTGGAGGTGGGTGGGGTGTGAGTTGAGCTGTGCAGCATAGAAACATGGGTTCTTTTTGGCCCAGCGGGTAACACAGGGATGGGGTTCCATCCCCAGGAGAGGGAAGGGGAGGTTCATGGCCTCACTGGTGGACCTGTGATGGGGGTGGTGGGCCCCGAGAGTGGGAGGGTCTGACAGGGGTGGAGAGGGTTTCTGTGGGTTTGGTTGCCTGAACCCGCAAGTAGTTTACAAGAAGAAAATAAACTCAGCAAGCAGGAAACGGCCGCTGAAGAGAAAAAAAAAATCAACCAGCAGGAATATGGCTGCTGAAGGGGACCAGAGAAACTGCACACCAGGGTGCAGAAGCAAGGGCCAGCAAAGGTATGTTCCGGCCTATTAAAAGTTCTGGGCTGAGTAACACAGCTTGCCCAGAGAAGATAAACAGAGGGAAATAATAGACAAATTTCCACGAACTTATCTTGGATCCACTCACAGGAGGGGGAGGTCTAGAGGAGGAGTTCTTTAAGATCCCTAATTACATCACAAAATACATAGAAACATATAGACCAGCTTTAATTGCTAAATTCTGCCTCAAAGACTGCAGAGAGAAGGCTGCAAGGCAATTGGTTAATGAACACAGGCTGTGAGGCTCCACAAGTCCCGAAAGGCAACTATGGTTTACCTTTGTTTTTTTTTTGTTTGTTTGTTTATTGTTTCTTGTGGTTTTTTTTGTTTTTGTTTTTGTTTTTGTTTTTGTTTTGCTGGTTTGTTTGTTTTTTAATCAGGTGCTGATAGCATTTTTCTTCTTTGCTGGTCTTCTTTATCCTTGACTTTCCATCCTCTGTGTATAGTGACTATGTTTGCCGACACTATCTCCTCTCCTTCCTTCATCTTTCTACCTTCAGCATTCTGTCTGGTTCTTATTTTCCACCTTTTTTCATTTATTCCCAATTTCACCCTTGTTAATTTCTATCTTGGCTATTCTGTTCTTTTTTATCTCTTTCAATTTATACTAGCTTCTTTCTTTCAGCCTGTTTGTTATTAGTTCTCTCTCATCATTCTGGTCATATAAAATACTCTCTCTATATATATTTTTTAATCTCTATTTGGAGTAGACACTACAATTTTTCCCCTATCACTCTATGCTGCCTACATAAGTTAAATATCCAATTTGCTAAATCTAATAAGACCCCTCTTCCAACATTTATCAATACTATTATTATCACTTCTCCTTCTTCACCCATTTCGAATGCTCTGGCCCTAATCTTCTTCCTTCAAAGGAACACAGAAAGGGACAGGGAAATACAGCAAGGGGAAGAAAGTATCAACAAGAAATCTTGATACACACACAATTACAAGTTAGATAAAACTCTAGAGCAAAGAGAGAAGCTAAAGACTTTTAATCCTCTGTGTATAGTGATTGTGTTTACCAAAACTATCTTCTGTCCTACCTTCATCTTTCTACCCTCAGCTTTCTGTAGTGGTTCTTATTTTCTACCTTTCTTCATTTGCTCCCAATCTCACCCTTGTTAAATTCTATCTTGGCTATTCTGTTCTCTCTTATTTCTTTCATTTCATACTAGCTTTTTTCTTTCAGCCTATTCATTATTAGTTCTCTCTCTCATCATTTTAAGCATATAAAATACTCTATATATTTCTTTCTGTATTTGGAGTTAGCACTCCAATTTTTCTCCTATCACTCTACGCTGCCTACATGAGTTAAATATTCAATCCACTAAATCTAATAAGACCCCTCCTCCAACTCTTCTCAATACTATTATTATCCCTTCTCCTTTTTCACCCCTTTCAAATGCTCTCACCCTAATCTTCTTCCTTCAAAGGAACATAGAAAAAATCAAGGAAATACAATAAGGAGAAGAAAGTATCAACAAGACAACTTAACACACAGAGAGAATTACAAACAAAATAAAACTCTAGAGCAAAGAGAGAAGCTGATCAACTGAACTAACACATTAAGATAAATTGATAACTAGAGGGCAACAAAAAATTACAAACCATACTAAAAAAATGGAAGACATGGACCACCCTAAAGAAAACAACAACAATCAGGAAGAGAAGCAAAACACAGAACAACTAAACATGGACCACCTTCTGGAAATCAAGGAAGAGATTAAGGATATTAAGATGACACTGGGAACATATACTGAAGAAATTGTAAACATACATGAAAAGATAACGGAACTGATGCTGATGAATAGCACAATCCAAGAAATAAAAAAGACGATGGATTCACATAACAGCAGATTTGAAAAGTCAGAAGAAAGGATAAGCGATTTGGAAGACAGTACATCTGAAATCAAAGAGATAGTAGAAAAGATAGATAAAAAGGTAGAAAAAATCCAACAGGGACTTAGGGACTTAACCTACAACACCAAATGCACAAACATACACAATATAGGCATCCCAGAAGGAGAAGAGAAGGGAAAAGGAACAGAAGGAGTTTTGAAGGAAATAATGGCTGAAAACTTCCCAAATCTAATGAGGGAGATGGATGTACATATCCAGGAACACAGTGCACCCCAAATAGTATATCCCAACAGGCCAACACCAAGACACATACTTGTCAAAATGTCTAATGCTCAAGACAAAGCGAAAATACTCAAGGCAGAAAGAGAAAAGAGGACCATCACATACAAAGGAAGCACAATAAGATTAAGTGCTGACTTCTCAGCTGAAACCATGGAAGCAAGAAGACAGTGGTATGAAATAGTCAAGACACTGAAAGAAAAAAAATTCCAACCACGAATCCTCTATTCAGCAAAACTGGTATTCATAAATGATGGAGAGTTCAAAATATTCACAGATAAACAGAAATTAAAGGAATATGCCAACAAGAAACCTGCACTTCAAGAAATACTAAAGGAAGCTCTAAAGGATGAAAGGAAAAAACAGGAGAGAGAGAGTTGGAAGAGAGTGCAGCAACAAAAATAACGGCTCAAACAGAAACAAAACAACATAGGACATACATAAACTGAAAGAAAATATGGCGGATGTAAGAAATTCATTGAGAGTAGTAACACTGAATGTTAACGGATTAAACTCTCCAGTCAAGAGACACAGATTGGCAAAATGGATAAAGAAATATGACCCATGTATATGTTGTTTACAAGAGCCCTACCTTAGGCCCAAGGATTCAAGGAAACTGAAAGTAAATGGCTGGAAAACAATTTTACAAGCAAATAATAACCAAAAAAGGGCAGGAGTAGCTATTCTAATATCAGACAAATTAGACTTTAAATGCAAAACAATCATAACAGACAAAGATGGACACTATATATTAGTAAAAGGGGTAATCTTTCAAGAAGAAAGAACAATCATAAACATTTATGCACCTAATCAG
>PVKH010016545.1:0-15704 GCA_004027955.1 Chaetophractus vellerosus
GAAATAATTAACAGTTTTAAAAGCAGGCACAAAGGTCAAATCACCCCTGTTCGGGCTCCTGCTCCTGCTCATGGCCCTTATGGCTTCTGTGCCCTGCTCTCACCATGTCCCCCATGCGTGGATCAACATGCAAGTAAAACCTGGGCATTTATAATCTGTAATGGGAAATTGTAGTCTATAAATCAGCCCTCTTTATCACTCTTCAGCCCCTTACCCTATACTGGGGACTTGTGATCTGTTATTTTCTTCCATTTTCCTTCCCTCCATACCTTAATAAATTACTGGCCTAACTAACCTGATGTGCTCTGATATTCATTTCTGCAGCATAAGTCAAGAACCTAGATTAAATTCAGTAACACTTCTTTCTGTGTTTTCACATGGTTGTGTTCATAGGAGCAGTTTAGTGAAACACGCATGGGTGAAAACATTGAGGAAAGAGCACACACACCATAGCCTTTAACCATGCTCATCTTTGTCGGCCTTAATTGTCTCTCTTTCCCACCAGGCTTTAGGTTTTTTGAGGTCACAACTAAATCATAATCATTTTTGTATTGGAAGCACCTGGCACAGTGCTGGGCACTATGTGATAATCTAATAAACCATTCTCTTTTTATTGGAAATTAACATTTTAAAAAATCAGTGGTATAGCGATATCTTGTGCATATAGATATTTTTCTTTATAGAATTCTTTCCTACATATAAACTCTTGGGAGTGTGATTATAGGACCAAGAATTGGCAAATTGCTTTCAACCACATTCAAATATTTTATACAGCTAAGAGCAATGCAAAAGTATGCTAGTCAAAAATTATTAGAATTTTTTATTTAATTTTATTAAATTTTTAACATTTTTCTCATACTAGCTGAATTTTTATCTCATGCCAGTCCCATTTTCTCATGTCTTCTGCCCATTTGCCTATTGTATACTTGAGGTTTTTCTCATTAAGGTATATAAATTATTTACATAATAGAGATATTGATCATTTATTAATGTTAGAGTATCTACATTGTATAAATATAGTCAAATATTTTTCCAGTCAGTTTTCCATTTCATTTTGTTTTTGCTACTTTTTTAATCTAATAGAAATTTTTTCATTTTAAAAATAGACTTGATCTGTCAGTTTTTCACTTAGAATTCTTCTGACAGTTCATTTGTTTTTTGGGTTCTTGGATAGTTAGACACGGGCATCATTTGTGCTGCTTATAGCCGTGATAAATGTCCATCATATTCAGTATACTTTTAAACAGCATTCTGAAGCTAGGTGTGTTTGGAGCTGTATGTATCCCAGAAAAACACGTTCTTAAAGTTAATCCATTCCTGTGGATGTGGACCTGTTGTAAGTAGGACCTTTGGATGAGGCTACATCAGTTAAAGTGTGACCTGCCTCATTCCTGATGGATCTTAATCCTGTTATTGGATTTCTGTGTAAACAGAATGAATACAGAGAGAGAGAGAGAGAAAGAAAGCTACAGAAGCAAGAAGCTGAAAGCAACAAAACCTGGAAGAGAAGGGAGAGACCTGTAGATACCACCATGTGCCTTGCCATGTGGCAGGGGAGCCAAGGATCAATGGCAGCAGGCTTCAGGAAGAAAGCATCACCTTGATGATGCCTTGATTTGGACATTTTCATGGCCTCAACACTGTAAGTAAATAAATTTGCATTGTTTAAGCTACCCCAAATCGTGGTATGTAGGGAAACAAGTTCATCCAAACACACAAATGCCTCAAGCCAATTCTGGAGTCCTGATTTAGAAGTTATTCTAACTGGAACTATGAAAAATTTTTACAAGGAACATGAGTGATGCTGGAGAGACTCATAAAAATACATGCTACAAAGTTGCCAATTTTTCAGTTCATTTCATTAAAAAAAAAGTCTACTCCTTTTCCTGGTTTAAGGGCCAGAAAATAAAAATGTGAGATTGATCCTTGAATTTAAATTTAACATTTATATTTAAAATCCTATGGAGTTTTCATGCTTGGGAATCAAATTCCTGAATGTTAGAATAAGAATTTGAAGCTTTCTTAGACAGGAACTGAGAAGAAGGGAAATGGAGCAATTTCCCTAGGTCACGCCTTCCCCTCTTTTCTTTTCCTTTCTGGTCCTGGAATCTTCATCATTACAGATTTGGAATGTGATAAGGAAAAGACATGGGATGAAGGTGAAAGCATACCTAAGAGAAGAAGAGGCTGAGGATAAAAAGATGGAGCAAGGAAGTACTCAAGCATGGACTAAATGTACGGGAGAGTCACTCAACTTGCCAATTAAATTTACCCAATGCTTCCACTTCATCCCCCATTTCCACCCTCCACTCCTACCATCACAATTGGTGGGAAGAGTCTGAAAGTTCACACTGATTAAGCAGAAAGGGAGAAGATGAAACTTCTATCAAGAAATTAGAACTTCAGTAATGTGAGCCATATGGGCTCCAGCTTTTTAATCCAACAGTCAATGGTTCAGATCCTATCTAGGCATTTAATGATTTGCTGGGTACTGCAAACATGTGCAGTCTTACTGCCATACCTCTGCTCAGGCTGTCCTGTCTGCCTGGAATGACCTCCCCACTGCCCAATCTCTTCCCTTAGCTAAAGGCTGCTCATCCTTTAAGACTAGGCTACTCAGAGTATGAGCTGTAGACTTGTGCTGGTCTGTAAACTTTTTAAAATTTTAACCCAGTGAAATGAGATAAGCCTAAAAGTTGAAAGTAAGCATTTAGAAACATTTTTGTGATACTATGTTAAAGTAATTTTATGTCTATGGACTCTAATAAAATTGGTCTTTTTTTTTTTTTTTACTTACTATACTAGTAATTCATTTTATTGTACTTCACATACTAGATTGAAAATTTATAAAGATTAAGATTAGCCCTTTAGCATAGTTTGAGAAGCTTTATCAACACTCATCTCAAATATCACCTCCTCCAGGAAACCTTACCATTTTCTCCCAGATGGGGTAGGTACTTTTCTTCCACACTTCCAAATGCCCAAATGCATCTCTAACCATTTACAGTTATTGTAATTATGTGTTTGTGTATCTGTTTCCCCAATTAAATTGTGAAGCTTCTTGAGGGTGAATACTGTCAGTTTGCCAGGTCTGCTATAACAAAGTACCAAAGACTTATTGGCTCAACCAACCTAAATTTATTAACTCACAGTTCTGGAAGGTAGAAATCGAAAATCAAGGTTTTGACAGGGCCATTCCATGTGTCTCCCCTGGCTCCTTGTGAGTGGCCGGCAATCCATGCTGTTCCTTGGCTGGAAGCACAACTCAAGCTCTGCCTCCATCATATGACCATCTCTTTCTCTGTCTCTCTTAGTCACTGTGTCCAACTTTCCTCTGCTTATAGGGATACCAGTTATATTGGATGAGGGCCCATCAAATCCAGTTGGCCTCATTTTATTTTATTTTATTTTATTTTATTTTTTTAGGATACATTGATTTACATAAATGTTACACAGGAATTCCAGGAGTACCCATATGCCCCACCTCCCACACCCCCCACAACCTCCCACATATACATCCTTCATCAGTGTGACACATCACCTGTAATAGATATACACATTTTGGGGCTTTGCCACCATGCATGGACAACAGTTCAGACAGTAGACCACCCTCTCTCCCACACAGTTCTGCATGATACATGTTGATATAAAATGGCCTATATCCTCCATTGCAACATCACCCAAGACAATTCCCAAGTCCCAAAAAAGCCCCTGTATTACAACTGCCCTTCCATCTTCCTGCCCCCAAAGTGTCCAGGGGCCCCTGGCTCCACATGATTCTGTAATTTCTTCCATGGCATGAATCACAACAAGTCTATAACAGAACACCAACAAGTCCACTCCAGTCCATAGCTCTTCCCCCAATCCCGAGGAGTCCAGGATGGTGATGTCCCCTCCACCACCAAGTGAGAGGGGGCTTATATCCCGTGGATACAATGGAAGAGATTATCCTGCCTGCAGCTACAGGCTCTCACCATTCTCCAGGATAGCCATCATCCATCATCATCTCCCAACTAGGTGTCCTGGGTGAGTCCATTGAGTTGTAGCATAGGAGTTGCAGGTCCACAGAGTCTCTGGACCCAGTTGGCACATGGACAGCCCATAGTCTCCAGAAGTACACCTAAAACTCTGGCATCAAATATAGGTTTGAATAGAAGAGACAGATGGACCATGTGCAGTGAAGACATATTTCGGTCAGACTCTGTCACTCTCAGGAACAAGGATTCCATCCTCTCTCACACAAATGCCTTACCAATAAGTCTAGAGTAATTGCTACTTCTTGCCCACTAGGTCCAATCAGTATTATATCATCAATATAAAAGACCAGTATGATGTCTTGTGGGAGGGGGAGACAATCAAGGTCCCTGTAGACTATATTATGACATAGGGTTGGAGAGTTCATATACCCCTGAGGCAAGACATTGAAGGTATATTGCTGGCCTTGCCAGCTGAAAGCAAACTATTTCTGGTGGTCTTTTCTAATGGCAATTGAGGGGAAAAAAAGCATTTTCCAGATCAATAGCTGCATACCAGCTACCAGGGAATGTGCTGATTTGCTCAAGCAATAATACCACATCTGGAACAGCAGCTGCAATTGGAGTCACCACCTCATTAAGTTTACTATAATCTACTGTCATTCTCCAAGATCCATCTGTTTTCTGCACAGACCAAGAAGATGTCATGGGAATCATCATCC
Source organism: Chaetophractus vellerosus (assembly GCA_004027955.1). Lineage (NCBI taxonomy): Eukaryota > Metazoa > Chordata > Mammalia > Cingulata > Chlamyphoridae > Chaetophractus > Chaetophractus vellerosus. The sequence continues at coordinate 4,697 of PVKH010016545.1, forward strand.
CTGTATCCTTCAGATCCTTTATGATGGCACCGATCTCTGCAATCCCTTCAGGAATCCAGTATTGCTTTTGATGTACTGTTTTGCTAGGTAGAGGCAGTTCTAGTGGCTTCTTCTTAGCCTTTTCTACCATAATAGACCTCACTACACAAGTTAGGGATCCATTATGGCATTCTACCAGTTACTGAGTATGTATATTCCAATTATACTTTCTGGAATGGGGAAATAACCATAGAATGGATCTGGGGACCCACTGGATCCACTGTGAGACAGACCTGAGCTAAAACCCCACTGATCACCTGACCTCCATAAGCCCCTACTCTGATTGATGGACCACAGGGATGTTTTGGGCCTCCTGAAATTAATGTCACTTCTGAGCCAGTGTCTAATATCCCCCAAAATATCTGATCATTTCCTTTTCCCCAATGCACAGTTACCCTGGTAAAAGGCCGTAGGTCTCTTTGGGGAAAGCTGGGAGGAAGATTAACAGTATAAATTTTTGGCAGCATAACAGAATCCTTCCCCAAGGGGACCTGGCCTTCCCCTCATTCAAGGGCTCTGGGTTTGTAAACTGTCTCAAGTCTAGGAACTGATTAAGGGGATATGACTCTGTTTCTGTAATTCAAGTTAGGGTTGTGTTCACTCAGCCTAAAACACTTCTATTATACAGATCAACTAAGGCCCAGTAATTCAGTTTCTACTAATTTAGTAGACTGCCCATCTATTTTATGTCTAGGTACCCCATGATCTATTAGGCAATCACATAGGTCTATGTGACTGACTCTTTTGATTGCTGCTTTGAATCTGCCTTTCATTGCAGTAGCCATGCCCACCTTGTCTTTGGTGACTAAGTGCTGCTACTTGGCTTCTGCCAGCCCAGGATCTGATCTAGTGTTTAAGGATTCTAATTCCATGACAGCAGTCTCCACAGTAACATCTGGCCTACAGAGAAGAGCAATCACAGAGCTCTTCTGAAGATGGAGTTAGTCTCACAAATTTATTCCTCACAGTAGTGGTAAAAGGTGTGTCCTCTGGACATTCCTGGGGCGGGTGGGCAGGTCTTAAATGGTGAATCCAGTCTAGCATTCCAATCTCTCTAAATCTTTGAATTCCCTCATCTACAGTTTACCAGGGTAAATCGGGCATCTTGACCTCAAGCATTGTAGGCCATCTTTTGGTCCATGTTTCACCCAGCCACCTGAACAAACAGTTAGAGCCCTTTCTAACCCCTCAAACTACAACAGTGAATCCAGAATCTCTGCTTAGTGGGCCCATATCAATAAATTCAGTCTGATCCAACTTTAGATTCCTTCCACCCTTATCCCATACCCTTAATATCCATTCTCACACACATTCCCCTGATTTCTGTCTATATAAATTGGAAAACTCATGCAGTTTTTTTTTAGACTAGAGCATACTTCCTTACAAATCATACTTCATATTAGTTTAAAAATGAAATTAAAAATTAATGAAGTGACTCACACTATACAAATTTTTAAATAAATAAAAAAAAAACCACTTCAGAATAGGGTAAATAGGGGCCGGATGGTTAGGCTAATGTGACAACTTAGCCAGGTAATGGTCCCAGCAAGCACTGGTCTAATTGTAATGCAATCACCAGTGAGTTGATTGTATCTATGGCTGATTACATCTACAATCAACTGAGGAGATTGCCTTCAGCAACAGGTGACTCCTCAACCAATCAATTGTAGGCCTTTAAGGAAAAGTGTTCTCAGCATTCAAAGAGAGAATTCCCATCTCTATTTCAGACAGCCAGCATCTCCTGGGGAACTCATCGAGGACCTTCATTGGAGTTCCTGGCTTGCAGCCTGCCCTACAGAATTTGGACTTGTGCATCCTCATGATCATGTGAGACAGTTTATAATGTTTCATATTATTTAGAGATCTCCCCTGTTGGTTCTGTTTCTCTAGAGAACCCTGACTTATACGAGGGGTCTCTCAAGTCACAAGGGCCTGAAGTAGAGATGGGCAAGCAAACATGAATGTTTTGTTGGTTTCCTGCCCCTTGGATATGTACAAGAAGAGAGACAAAACCATCTAAAGGTAAACACAGGTTGAAATCTTTAAAAACTGAGATTACCATATCCCCAAAGAAAGGTAGATCTTGATACCTCAATAAGAACAACAAAGGTTGCTTCTCTAACTGTGCTGTTTTAACTTTATTCTATAGGATGTGTGTTTCTGCGTGTGTTTGAGTATCTTCTTGTGGTCAGAGGAAAGTATGGATGATCTGGAATCAGAATCTCCTCTTTGCATAACCTGATTTTATTCCAGAAGAACATGACAGAGTTACCAAATCCATACAGCTGATGACATAGATGTTTAAATACCATCTTCGAATACTCCAATACCGACTTTTTGAAAGGATGGATTTTTTAAAAGATTTATTTATTTTTATTTATTATACATCCCGCCCTTCTACGTTGTTCTTGCTGTGTTCATTTTTTTTTCTCTTTGCGTTCCTCTGTGTCTGCTTGTCCCCCCCCCCCCCACTGGGGTGACTCGCCAAGTCAGCTCACCAGCGCGACCTGCTCACGGGGGCTCGCCCTTGCTCGCGAGGGCTTGCTTTTTCCCACAGGGGCTTGCCTTTTTGCCCACGGGGGCTTGCCTTTTGCCAGTGGCGGCGTGCCCCGCCCACCTTGGCTTGCCTTCTCAAGCCGGTCTGCCCATTCAAGGAGGCCCCAGGGACCAAACCGGGGCCTCCCATGTGGTAAACCAGTGCCCTACCAACTGGGCTACAGCCGGCCCCAAAGGATGCATTTTGATCTGACCATCACTGCAGAATATTATAGTGACAGCAGCTTGCAAAAAATTAATAAGGGCAAATAAAAGGATGTTGTCCTTTTGTTGTAATCTGTTGTAAGAGGTAAGATGAATGCTTGGAAGGGGAGCATTTAATAAGAGAACACTGAATTGTGTGTCACTGGGAGGAAGTGGTCTTGTTTATCTATAAGATAAGGCTGTGTGTAGCCAGGTGCATTGCTAGCTGTTTTGAGAAACTAAATGTCTCAGTTGGAAATGACTTGAATGTTTTTTCTCCCAGAGGCTATAGTTTTCTCTCCTCTAATTGTTAGTGGAATGTTGTATAGAAGCCAAAGTTGTGATATTTTCTTAAGTTGCAAGTTCATTTCCATCCATGGTGTATTTTTCATCCACCCTCTTTAGAATAGCTGCCTTAGAAGTCTCCTCATGTTGCTTTCTAACACTTTTTATTTTTATTTTCTCCAAATTCTCTGAAAACACAGACTTCTATGTTAAAAGGATTCATACCCCTTTTGGTTCATATATAGTATACCATTTGACATTGCAAAACAGGATTTAATTTCTCTCCATAGTTACTAACAGATTTCTTGGAGTTAGCTGCGTATTAACCCTGTCTGGTCCAGCTCACTCACTTCTTTACCCTTTGGTTTCTGGCTCCACCACCAGCACCCCATCACCACCACACCACCACCCTGAAATCGAACTTGCTCTTAAGATCTTTTCTCTGACTTCAACTTCCTTCACTCTTTTGTCACATTTCCTATTTTTGGTCATTCCCTTCTTGTATAAATTTCCTTTTTGGTTTTCATGACATTTTACTTTCTTGGTTCTCTCCCTACCTCTCTCCTTACTCCTTTAAGAGTTACTCATCACATACTTGGTCCCTAAACTTAGGAAAGACTAAAGGTTAGGCCTTTTCTCTCTTCTTTTGGTGGCTCCTTCTACAATGGCTTAATCTGCCATCACTTTCATCTTTTTTTTAAGGAATATCTTACAAATTTTATTTGCAAATAATACATGAATAGTTTCTCCTTGTTAAAAAGCAAGCAAACAAACAAAAAACAGCCTTCATTTTAATGTGTCCCCAAACTATATATTTACCTGTATCATTTTGCATTCAAGGTGATAAACTTTAACAACCTCCTGTCCCACAATGTTATCCTATCTGAAACTGAGATCATTATCACCCCTACTAAATTAACTCTTCTTCCTGAATTCCCTGTTTTCATTCATGACAATAGCATTTTTTTTAGGGTCCTAGGCTCAAACATAGACCTATATTTGAAACTTCCCTCCCTAGGCCCCCAACATCTAAACAGTTGTGAGGTTCTGTCAACTCTGCTTTGCAGTGTTTTCTGAATTCTTCCCCTCCATACTTTTGATACTGGTTCTGTCCTCATTTTATCCCAAGAACCATTGCAATGGCCTTCTCCTAGGCGCAGGATTGCCTGCCACAATAATCTTTCTTAAAATGTAGCTTTGGCGGCCGGCTGTAGGCCAGCGGATAGGGCACCGGTACACCACATGGGAGGCCCCGGGTTCGGTTCCCGGGGACCTCTCCAGGCGGGCAGACTGCCTTGAGGGTGCAAGCCGCCATGGGCGGGGCAAAGCCGCCACGGGCAGGGCAAGTCGCCCGCAAACGGAGCCGAGCCACCCGCGAAAAACGGAGCCGAGCCGCCCACGAAACAGAACAGAGCTGCCCACGAGCAGGGCAAGCTGCCTACGTAGTAGACCGACTCAGCGCATCGCCGCAATGGGGAGAGACAAAAAGCAGACATAGAAGAGCACAAAAAAATGAACACACAGCAAGAGCAAGCAGAAAGGGCGGGGGGGATATGTAACAAAAAAAAATGTAGCTTTGACCATGACACATTCCTTGCTCAGAAACATCCAATGGCTCCCCATTCTCTGACAATTTTCCTACAGGAAAAAGCAGCAACTCTGGGCTCTAAATCCCAATTACAATGTATAATATGACTATGTGTGTAATTATAAACATAATATGCTTTATATATATAAGGCATCATCATTAGACCATTTTTATCTTTGAATTTTCTGAGGTAGCAGGGGGAAGCAAAAGAGTAGAACCTTGGACTTTATAAAATACTAGGGCAATGAACTCTACAAGTCCCAGTTTCTTCATCTGGAAAATACAGGTAGTCGTACCAACCACACATATGTTTATTAATTAAGGTGATTATAGAGTTCTTAGTACAGTATTTGGCAGAAAGGAGCTGCTTAATAAAGGTTAGATCCCTTTTCTTTATTTCCTCCCTTTCTTAAAAGTGCCTTGCATCTAGTATATACATAACAAACATTTGTTGAAGACAATTAAAACTACTAAGAGCATTTGTTTTTTATTTTATTATTATTATTTTTTTAGTCACAAGTGGATTGGTGCATTGTCTGGCTGTCAGACTGACTCCCTGAGAAGCCAGAACTAATTCCTTTAGAGATTTTTAAAAAATAAAATTAATTCTTCATTAAAACTGGGCTCTATAAGAAAGTTTATTTTTTTTTTAAAAAGAGGAATGTAAATTAAAGCAGGAATTAAAGGCAAAAAATTCCTGAGATGCCAGGATAGCTCAAGAGTCTATTGCTATGCATTATTCAAACAAAACAAACCTCAAAGCAAATATATGGCCATTTTTTTTTCTTTCTTCTAAATAGGCTTACACTTATAATGGAACTTTGACTATTTAGAGCAGAAAATTAACCAATGACATTTATTGAGTACCTGTAATTGCAGTCAGTTTTCAGTATAATAGTAAATTATAACATCTTATTGAGGGAATTGCTACATTCTAAGTATTTTATATGTGCTAATTAATCTAACTGCAAACCACTCCATGACTTTCATCATCCCCATATTAGAGATTATGAAAATAAGGCTCAGAGGTTAAGTAGATTGGCAGAGCTTTGATTAGAATCTTGGTTTTAGAGACCTTTCTTGTAACTGTTACACACAAAGGATATATTTAGTGTCCTGTTTTAGAAACCGCTAAGGCATAGGTTAGAAACCCTAGCGGCACATCTGAATCACCTATGGATTGATATGTGGATGCAGATTCCCAAGCCTTACTGAGACCTACAAAATCAAACTCTCAATGGGGAACCAGCTGTGGCTCAGTTGGTAGAGCCCTGGTTTACCACATGGGAGGCCCTGGGTTCGGTTCCTGGGGCCTCCTCGAGAAGGCAGGCTGCCTTGAGAAGGCAAGCCACCACGAGCTGGCAAGCCGCTGAGGGCAGGGCAGGCTGCCGTGAGCAAGGCAGGCCGCCGCATGGTGAGCTGACTTGGCGGGATGCCGCAGCAGGGGGAGACAAGGAGACACAGGAGAACACAAAAGCAAAAAATGAACACAGCAGGAACAAGCAGCAAGGGGGGGGGGTATATAAATAAATAAATAATAAATCTTTTAAAAAAATCAAACTCTCAAGGGTAAAGTCTGGCTGTGTCTATTTTTGGGAGGCATCACTGGATATCATTTGGAGGGGGTGTGGAGCACAGTGGTCCTAAGTCTTAGCCTGCTGACTCTAGGGCAGGAAGAGCCTATGGCTACAAGACATGACTGAAGGTGGGCTATTGTAGAATTGGCCATGCTTCTTAAACCTAGAACATCTTACCACACACCTATGTCCTCTCAAGGTACAACTGCCAGGAGCTCTATAGCACATGCACGAGGCTGAAGTCACTTTGCAAGGCATGGATGTCCACACTGGGCACTCTTACTGTGGCCATGTAAATCTTCCATTAATGCTTGTGCCAGCCAAGAAGTCAATGCCAGCCCCTGTGAAAGTCCCAGAATTCAGACACTGACAAATTGTGGATGCTGTAAGATGTGTTGCTAGGAGGGCTAGCGCCCTGCAACCCTCCTTGTTCTCCACTGTCTTTCCTGCTTGATGGCTGTGAGTGCTATTCTGCTGGTGGGAGTTTTTGTTTTTTGTTTTTTTGTTTTGGCGTGGGGAATTGGAAAGGGTACTCATTTCTATATTGTAGCAGCTGCTATAAAGAGACAAAGTTGAGGGTAACTGCCAACAGCTTCTCCTTTCTCTTCTTTTTGTTCACTCAATCTGTCTGGACGAATGCACTAGGAGAAAGGACGGCCAGAATGGCCCTCCAAAGTTGCACTCTGTTTTAAAGCTGATGAAGGATGTGTTTTCCACAGCTTAGGAGAAACATTTATTATAAAGTGCCTGAGTAATTAAACAAAGGGTATTTGCAAACATCTGCCATCCAGTACTATTGCCTGTGTTCAAACAAAGTCTCAAAGTGTCTTTGGCAAACCAGGGTGAGAAAAGCTGGGTGCCATTTGCTAAACGAACTCTTCCAGATTACAATTTTGGGACCTGAGGGAATTAATTCAATTCTGCATGGGGAACTTAATTCCAAAAGAGGCAGTTATTCCATAAGAGAACAATCATAGAAAATAGGACCTAAAGTAAAGTTGGCAGCAAGTCAATGAGTATTTTATTAACCTCTCCTAAACCCTATTTTTTAAAAAACTTATGGCAGAATCGCAGATTTGTAGAGTTGAAAAGACTCCAGGAAAAAAAGACTTCTGGCTAAAAATGGACTGTGTTTACCAGCACCAGTGCATCACCTCCAATTCCTTATTGATACCCATGAAGCTGCAGCTGAAAATGAGAACTTTCAATAGCATCAATAAGACTGACAGACAAATGTCACAATCTGGAGAAAATTAGGATTCATGGTTAAAAATGCAGACTATACATCTGAATTTTGGCTGTACCATTTAATAGCTAAGTAGCATTAGCCAAGCTATTTAACCTTCTCACCTGTAAAATGCAGATAATAGTAACAATTCCATAGTCTTGTTCTAGGATCAGAGAAGACCGTGCCTGTAAAGCTCTCAGTACCGTGAATGGCACATAAGTACTCAGGAAATTTTAGTTGCTAGTGGCATAGTCATGATTATTGTTATCATTGTATTAACAGAATTTTTCCCACTGTCCTGGAATTACTGCTAAGGCATAAAGAATCAGGCTTCAGCTTGATACCTTTCCTCTACTTAGACTCCAGCACAAAATGTTCCAGGTTTATAGAGAGGTGCTGGTTTCAGGGTTCCCCCACTCCCAGCCTCCCAATTAATATAAAGGAAGAACTGCCAGAGAAGTGTGTCCTTTGAATGAACATTCTGGAAAAGATGCTATATCCTTTACATCCCCATCTCCATTGGGGAGGAGATCTGGTGCTGCTCCCTAAACCCTAAGAGAAATACTACCTAAGTTTGGGGGTTTCAAATATCTCCTCTGGCCTTTCATTAACTGACAGACTAAATAGCATCTTTCCTCTGAAAGTTGGGGAGGCACCTGGCCAACTGAGCATCTAAGATGTTTATCGGGCTTGGAGAAGTGAGTAAGATATGGTGGAGTTGAGAGAGGGGATAGCTGAGACGCTGCTTACATTTCCATCATTTTCATAGAAAGGATACAAGAGGAGTTTCTATGGGTTGAGGGGACACCACTTAGAGGCAACTGGACTTCGTTCATTTCACCTAGACCTCAACCAAGAGCCCCACTTATCATGTGAAAATATCCCAGCTACAAGAGGTTTCTGGGTAGACAGTCTTTCGCTGGAGTCAAAGTAGAGGAAAGACATCAAGCTGAAGCCTGATCCCTCACATCAAGGAATCTGCAGAGGGGTTAGAAAGCAAGTGAGGGGAAATCTGCCCCTCAGAAGGCATCTACAGTCAGCAAGTATCAGCCAGGAAGCAGCAACAACTAACGTGGAAAGGACATGCACTATGTCATTTGGCCTCTCTCTTCTTCCCACTTGACTGCATGGAAGTGGAAGAAACTTTGAAGTCTTAGCTTACCGATTTGGGGGTAAGAGGGTGAGGAAGAAAGAGTTTTCAATTTTATATGAAATTGAAATTTTAAATGGAGCATGAGCAAGCCTTAAATACCCAAATAAATCTGTTTTATAACCAAAAGTGACTGGACAAAATGTCCTCAAGGGAGCCAGCCTCCAGTGGTGCAAATGGGATCTAACAGAGTATAATTATTTAGGAAAAAAAAAGTTTTGTTTTTGCTTCAATGTGTTTAGACTATGCAATAAGCTATATGTTGTGTTTATTATTATTATGATGATGATGATGAATAAAGCTGATGAAACAAGATTAATATAGAGAAATATTTATAGAGGCTTCAATTCACAACTAATTCTGACTTTATTTCATGAAACAGAAAACAGCCTGAGACAAGGCATAAAGTGTTTCTTTTCACCATGAGTCCACTAACTCAGATGATGAAGGCTGTTCTAATCAGAAAACTGGGCTACTGGCCCTCTCCATCCATTAGTAGATGCTCTGTGAAAACAATTTTTCCTGTAGCAGTCCTCATCGTCATCCTCTTGCAACCACCTAGGTAATACAAATGTAAATGGGGGGAAAAAAAGCCTGGCTCTGGCTCAGAAATTAGAGGACAAACTGGTGGTGCTGTCTGAGACCTGCAGCCCATATTTGTAAAGCAGTTACCCTCAAGGGCAAATGAAAAGAGTCTTGGTAGCAATGCACGCTAGTCACTGTATTTTTCCATGCCCTCTCTTGGTACAGAATGCCAGAGAAACACATAGTAAGGGAAATAAGGAGTCTCCTAGACACCAAGAAGTGGAATGGAAATAAAATATACCACTTTGTCTTTTGCCTAAAGAAAGGTCATATGAATGAGTCAAGTGAGTCCTGTGACCACTTAAAACAGAGGTACATTTTGGGAATGAATTCAAGAGTCCAAAATAATCTGAAAACAGGTTTTAAATAGTTTTAAGGTTTAAAAAGCAATGTAGGCTCCAGTAAACAAATAAAAACTAGACAAAATACATGAAACAACTGTTCTCAGACACTGGCTAGCAGGCAGTACAGTATTATAATCCCTGAGAAAAGGAAAACAAATGAGGTAAGCCCTAAAACCACCTTGGATTTCTGATTGTGGTTACTTATAGACTGCTGCACAAGGAGGGGAATCCCAAGCAGAGCGTAACAGTCTTGCTGAATTGAAGAGACTTGGAACTCAGGGAGGTAGAGGTGGCTGGAATTTGCACAAAAGAAGGTATAATGCAAAGCAAGAACTCAAGATCTTCATGGAGATTTCTTGAGACTGTTGCCAAATTCTGAGCCACACTTTTGAAACTCCATAAGACTGAACAAAAACGGACTGAGGAATAATTCCCAGAGCTCATACAGCCTGACAATGTTTGCCTTTTGATTGGAGTGTTTATTCCATTCACATGAAAGTAATTATGGTTATGGATGGATTTATGTGTACCATATGTTTTCTATGTGTTATGTCTTGTTTTCTCCTTTGTTCATCTCCTACTGCCTTCTTTTGCATTCAATAAATATTTTTAGGGTACCATTTTAATTCTCTGATTGATTTTTAACTATACATTTATTAGATTATTTTCTTTGTAATTGTGCTAGGGATTAGAATATGCATTGTAACTCAATACAATCTACTGTGGATTAACATGAACATAATTATAGTAGAATACAAAAACTTGGTTCCAGTATATCTCCATTTCCTTACCCTCCTTTGTGTTTTATTACCCACCCCATATATATAATATATAAATATTATATATACAAAATACATCTATGCTATAAATCCAACAGTACAGTGTTTTAATTATTGCTTTATAAAATCATAAAGATATAGCAATTATCTATATGAATCTAATAACAGAGCCCTAAACAATGAAACAAAAACTGAAAAAAAAATGGATGGAGAAATAGACAATTCAACAATAATATCTGAAGATCTTTGGAGATTTCAAAGCTCTGTTCTTAATAATTGCTAGAGCAAGATAGAAAATCACTAAGGATATAGAAGCCTTGAACAACCTATCAACTAATTTGTCCTAACGGGCATATATAGAACATTGTACCGCAAACAAGTAGATTACACATAGAATGTTCTCTAAGATACATCATATCTTAGACAGTAAAAGAAGTCTTTTTTTTTTTAAAGATTTTATGTATTTTATTACATATCTCCCCTTCCCCCCCCTGCGGCGACGCGCCGAGAGTGGTCACTGCGCAGGCGCGGCTTTCCCCGCTTGTGGGCGGTCTCTGCGTCCATTCACGGCCGGCGCTTGATTCAGTTCGCGGGTGGCTGGCTGCGCTCCATCCGCGGGCGACCTGCCCTGCCCGTGGCGGCTCTTGCCTGTCCGTGGCAGCTTCTTGCCCTGCCCACGGCGGCTCCGGCCCGC
>PVKH010016546.1:0-15704 GCA_004027955.1 Chaetophractus vellerosus
ATGTAATAAAAATAAATAAATAAATAAATCTTTAAAAAAAAATAGAACAAATCAACGATGTTTGCTTCCTGATAACATGTACTGAGAAGAACACAGGTTTGTTTTTGTGGTATTCCTGCCAAAAATGCTTGATCTGACATTAATCACCTTAGAGATATTAGATGAATACAAATTGAGAGACATTCTACAAAATAACTGGCCTGTACTCTTCAAGAATGTCAAGGTCACAAAAAAAAGGGAAAACTAAGGAACTATTCACAATAAAGAGCCATGACTATCAAATACAAATTGTTATTCTGTATTAGATCCTGAACCAGAAGAAGAAAGGTCATTGTTTGCTATAAAGAGTCATGTACTCACTAAGTATCCCAAACTTATTTTCCTTTGATATTCAGGCATAATAGTTCCCTTAAGAAAGAGAGACAATCTCTGCACACTGATCTTTGTAGGGGTTAAATGATTTTGCAAATGTTTATTAACAATTTGTATTTTCTTTCGTGTGAATTATTTGTCATGTCCTTTATTCATTTATTAATTCATTAATTCATTTCCCAGTCATAACACTGTTGTTTTTTTCTCTTGGTAATGGTGGGGTTTTTTTGTAAAAGTAAACAGGTTCTTTAAAATATATATATATATATATATATATATAAATCATATAAAGGGTGTGAAGGAAAAAATGAAAGCCCCTCATCTCTACATCCCATTCTCCACTTTTTTATTTATTTCACTTTTTAAAGTCTTCCTCCCACTCTTTTTGCTTCCTTTCACTCCTTAAAAATTTCTCAATATTTTCTGAGAGTTATTCATGAGCAAAAGCATATATCTTAATGGACTAGGAAAACAAAGAGCCTACCATGAAAAACCTGCTTGTTAACCTCTATAGATATCATGACAAAAGACCTACATTCGAGAGTAGGTTTCATATATCATAATCCTCTGAAACCTAAAACTTCCTTTTACTCCTGAGAACAAGGTCACTCACTTATGTAACCACCTTAAGTACAGCTATCAAGTTCAAGCAATTTAACATTAATTACTATAAGGCATACAGTTTACATTCCAGTTTTTCTATAAGTCCCAATAATGTCCTTTTGGACATTTTCTCTTCCATTAATAAATCCATACTAAATTCATACTAAATGAATTGTTTGATTTTTTTTTTTTAAGGTAGTACCAGGGATTGAACCCAGGACCTCATACATGGGGAGCAGGTGTTCAACCACTGAGCTACATCCACTCCCCAATGAGAGTTGGTTTTTTCATTTGCTTGTTTATTTGTTTTTTGTTTGTTTGTTTGTTTTAGGAGGTACCAGGGATTGAACCTGGGACCTCATACATGGGAAGCAGGTGCTCAACCACTGAGCTACATCCAGTTCTCATCTGATTTTTTTTTCCCCATCATTTGATTTTTATCCTTTCTGAAATAATGGAATTTTTTTAAAAATAATAGAACTTTAGAATTAAAATTTTTATGGAAATTCTTTGGGTTTTTTTTTTTTAATATGAGAAACAAATGCCTGGAATATAGTAGCCATTCCATAAATATTTGTTGAATCAATGGATGAATAAAATGAGGCCCATGTAGACTAAATGCCTTTCACAGTCGTCCCTGACACTAGACCTTTGTTGCTGAAGGGACCAGAATGTTAATAGTAAAGCTTGGGAATAGATGTGACTCAAACAGTTGAGTGCCTTTTTCCCACATGGGAGGTCCTGGGTTCAGCTCCCAGTACCTCTTAAAGAAAAAAACAAACAACAAGCAAACAAACGAAGAAACCAACTCAGGGGAGCCAGTGTGGCTCAGTGGTTGAAGATGAGCACCATCTTCCCACATACTGGTTCAGTCCCCAGCCCCATATCTCAAAATATATATATAATAAAGCTTTCACTCATTCCTTTAATGTTTGTTGAATACCTACAATGTGCCAAGTACTGTTTAAGGTATTGTTACTTAGTATTTTTAACTTTTAGGTCCATGAAGAAGGGGTGTCATTCAGGTCATAACTGATTTTTAAATTAATAACTGTACACCCTGTGATACAGTGAATACTTGCTCTTTTTCTTTGATTTAGCTGCCCCGGAGCCTGGTAATGTGGCATGTGGAATGAGAAATAGTCCTGTGGACTTATTATGAACTGAACTTTTTTGTGTATGTTTTTTTCCCAGCTGGAAGAAGAGAGATCTGTACTCAATAATCAGTTGTTAGAAATGAAAAAGAGGTAGGCTTTCTTTTTTGTTTACTGTTGTGTGTGTGTTTTTAATAAGGGAAATGTCAAAACATGTTGTGTAAGGTGACTTGGAATAGGAAAAAGGGACTTATATTTAGAGAATTGCATTCTAATGGTTTGGTACTCATAATTGACAAATTGTGAGCATTTGCTTGCTAAAATTTCACTATAATTACTAGAACAAAGAATAGTTTAATTTTTAAGCCATGCTCAGTTGCATTTATTAAGAAGTGTTCTAAAATCATATTGTTTCATATTATATTGCTGTTACCTCCTAGTTTCAGTAACTAACTAAAAATACCATAATTTTACATAAAGCAATTGTCCTGCATATAAATACTGAATTTAAATTATATAAAATTTGTATTTGTCAGCAACAATGGGTATTAGCACCATTAAAATGTTCTATTTGTTTTCTTAAAAATAGCCTTGTTGCTTATTATTTTTCCATGATAAGATTTTTCAAATGGAAGCCTGGTATTATTTTCCCAGTATTTTTGAGTAAGGATGAATGTGACCCACAGAAATAATTATCTTAGAAGCCTTATGTTTATACATCCTGACTGTCTATAAAAATGTGCAGTTTGTGCCTAGAGAAATCCTGTGCCAAGCAGGTTGACTGTGTACCATTGCTGCGAACCACAGCCTATACAATGGTTTGCAGTAGAATACTGAATAGATGTGTATCAGAAATAGGGGCATGTTTTTTTTTCCTTGTTAAAAAAAAAAAAACTCAACTAAACCCTTTAAGAATAGCATAACCAGGAATTCCTTTGTGTTCTTGCAAAATATTTTCTTTCACTTGTCACGGCAGAAGAGTGTTCCTCACTGACAAACTGACATACTGTATTTTACACTGGCAATGTCCTCTTCTACCACCATAGTGATTGCTTAGGAATTTAGCATTTCATTTAGCCCACAAAAACATGTGAGTTCCTTAAGCTACATTCTAAAAGACATTAGGCCTCAGTCCGGGAGTCGTCTCCCTTTTTCCTTTCCTTCCCTTTCCTTCCCTTTCCCCTTTCCTTTCCCCTTTCCTTTCCCCTTTCCTTCCTTCTTCCCTCCCTCCCTCCCTTCCTTTTCTCAAAGGTGGTGTTTATATTCCAGGGGCATGGCACTGGTCCAGCGGGGTGGTCTCCAATTGATCATGAGGTATAGTGACTTGTCCACCCTACCTTCAGCTAGTCCTTGTGTACAGGCACAGCTCTGTCCCATGTGGGCCTCAGGGTGTGGGATTTTATATACATAAACCTATATTTCTTTAAAAGACCTTCATGTAGGTAGTTTTACAGGATATGTGGGAAAATAAATAGAGTTTGTTCCTGTGACAGTGCATACAGCAAAGGAGCATATAAAAGTGGGCTGGTGTAAGTGCTGCCATATCCTGTTACATTTATGTAGCACTTCATAATTCAACCACTCATCTAATCTCAGATCAACCCAGTGAACGCCCCAAAAGTTAAGCAACTTGGTCAGTGAACAGGCTAATAAATGAGAGATACATATGACCCAGTCTGCTGAATTTTTAATTTTTTTATTTTTTATTTTATTTTTACCGGGAGGTCCCAGGGATCGAACCCAGGTCCCTCCATATGGGAGAGGGATGCCCAACCATTTGAGCCACATATGTGCCCCCAGTCTGCTGAATTTAATGCTGGTTCTCTTCCCACTGTACCTTTGACTTTTATTTATGTAATTTATCTTTTTAAAAATAGATGCTCTCCATTTTTAATTCTTATGAGGCCATAACAAAATTATGTGCCTTTCAAAATATGATTAGGCATGTGACTTTTTTCATGGCTTAAAAATGTAGAACAAATTTGGGTACTGTGAGTTTCTCTGTGCTTATTTTACCATCTCTGCTCTTGTTTTAAGTCCTAAGTATGTTTAGTGTGACTGTCTCTTTAACTTATTATGATCAGTAAAATATAATTAAAGTTGACAAAGTAAAAACTTCCTAAATTCTCATATTTGTAACTTTAAAAATTTATTTATCTGTTAACTAACCCCCTTGGAAAATTATTTCTGTTTTAGAAGTTGGATTGTTAATGTATTTTTGCTAATAATTTGGGTGCTTAAATGCCTTCTAAAAGTCAGTTTGGTAAAGGATTTATATGTGTGTAATAGTTAAGAAAATTTATCTAGCAGAGAGTACTAAAAAGAATGTGATATGATCTTAATTTAAAAGCCTTAATTTAAAACAGAAGGATATTTGAAATGTAGTTTCAAGTTCACTCAGTGTTCATGTGAGAACTGAGAGTTTAATCAGCACTTTAATTTAGAAATGATAGTTGAATTTACAGAGTTAAGATAGTATGTAATCACTTCCTTAACATGGTCGTTAACTGAAGTGCAATTTCAAGTTACATATACATTTCCTCTCATAAACTTATTTTTAGGACTTCTGACTGTAGGATGAAATTAGTTACCATTAATAAATTAATAGCATCCTCTTGTATTTGCTGTGGTTTTTTTTGTTTTTTGTTTTTTTTTTGGTATTTGTAATCATTAGTAAGCAAGCAATATATAGCAGAGTTTTTTCTCTAAGCTTAAAAAAACCAGTCTCCAAATTGGGCAGACTATTTTCAAAACAGGTTCCAAGATGTCTAACAGATAAAGGAGAGTAAAACTTTGACTTGCTTTAATTGACAGAAATGGAGACTTTTGTTCCTCTGTACCACTCAAGTCTAAAGCAGACTTGGACACTTGTTTGGCTTCCCTCCCTTTTCTAGGCTTTATGATGTCAAAGAAGAGATTCCAAAGCCAAAATCTTAGGCATGGAATTTGTGGAGTCAGAATTAATTCTAGTAGTGTAAATGTACGATTTCTGTCAGGAATGAAAAATGGTTGTCGATATTGTCTACAAATTCTGAAGAGGTCACGTGCTACTTCAGCTCATTAAGCTCACTGTGGGTTGCTGACTGTCTTGACTGTCTCCGAGCTCGCGCTACTTATCAATGCTCATTCCACTCCTCTCTTTTCCCTTTCCTACTCTTGCTTCCTTTGCTATATCTGTGTGTCTTTAATGGTAAGACTAAAGAAAGTCTATCCACGTCATAATAAATAAATTTCATATATTTTTAGTAAACCAAATTGTTGTACATATTTTTGGCTGCCTTTGTCCCTATGTGTCTTGCTTTTGTTTTGTAAAATATTTTCAGCAGTATATACATATATACACACCAACACACACATATTTCTTTTTTATATCTATATACAGCAAAGAACCTCAGTACAAATTTAGTTCTCCTTACTGTATTTGCATTTCTCTTCATGTTTCTAATATTTGGTTCTTGTTATCTTGCATTTTTAAAGCTTGCCCAGTAACACTTTAAGGTATTTGCTTCATTACTGGAATTTATTTCTTATTTAAGTAGTAAGGAAAGAATCTGGGCAATATGCTCCTTTGGGGATGGGGTGAAAAAAAAGATTTCTGGCCCTTATAGTCCTTCTTTGATATTATGTTTATCTCCCTTTCTTGATCTTTTGAATAATCCCAACTAATTCCAGTCACCATGGCTTAAAAGTAATATGAGTCCCCCTGTCAGTCTTATTGGTAGCTCAGATGTCAGTAATGTTGGCTTAAATGGTTTAATTTAGCCCTCCTGGTTTACATAGTGGGCTTAAAAATGGCCTAAGAAGCCAATGAAGATCTGTCACAAAGATGAGCTGCCAAGGTATTTGTGTCATGTCATTTAGCATATAAATCACAAGTCAGGTCTCCTATTAGCCATGCATCTTTTTGAAAACTTGTACAAGAAATATCTTGCTTGCCATCTTCTTAGAATGCAACCTTGCTCAGAGGTTGTCTATATATATGATAATGCGCATGGGGTCTTTGCTTGGTGGCACCAGAGAATGACATCCATTCCTTTTCCTTCTAGCCAGATGGTAGTGTGTTTGTCCTACCCCAACACAAAGAACCTGTGGGACCACGGCCAGTTAGAGTCCTGATTGTAGGAGAATCTAAATCTGTCAAACTCCTATCAAATCCTGATAATTTTTAGTGAAAACATTTAAAATTACATTAGATGATTTGGAGTTATAACAAGTGAAGCACTTAATAATTTTACAATAGAATAAACTCAAATAAAATGAACTATCAGATAAGTTTAAGACTTAAGAATCTCAAGAATTATTGAATCTTTGGATAACATCAGATATTTGCTTTCCAGGTGCTTTTACATTCCTTTCATTAAAATTTTTTATTTGTTTTACCCGAAACAAGATCCTGTTTCCTAGCAAGGTGTTATTCACCTAGTAATTTAGCAGCACTGTTGCCCGCCCCTGTCCAGTGTACATATAATGCTTGGGTGTTGAATTCAAGAAATTTCTGTAAGTTTCAGATTCTTTTCTGACTACTTATCATTCTGGAGTGTAAATGTAAGCCACACTATGAGATAAATACAAGACTTAAATTTCCATCTTTGTATAGAATTTCTATTTACCATAAACCATGAGAATTCTGTAATTTGTATGCCGGATATCTTGGGTCTCACTAACCAGACATACATTCCACCATACCTAACCTGGGCCTTAGTTTCCTACTCCTTCAGTTGGTTCTAAAATAGACTGAACCAGCACATGCTCTGCCTTAACCTGTTTACTTCTAATAGAACCAAGAACAGTTGGGCTTGTTAAAGTGCTGAACTCACTGATGATGACTTCTTTATATTTATGTAGTATCTTAGCTTGTGGGACAGTAAAGAGAGTATGGCTTGAGGGCCAGCTAGGAATTTTTTTTTTCCAAAACATTTTTGTGATACAAGGTCTTTTTGTGTTTCATACTGCATGCAATTTTTTTTAGGAGGTTCTGGGACCCTGTACATGGGAAGCAGGTTCTCAACCACTGAGGCATACCTGCTCCCTGTAATTTTTTTTTAAATTTTGTTTTAAAATACTTTTAGATTTACAGAATCGTTAACAAAAATAGTTCCCATATATCCTTCACCCAGCTTCCCCTAAGGTGACCATCTTACATAACCGTGGTACATTTGTCAAAACTAAGAAATTAACATTGGGATAGTACTACTAACTAAACTCTAGACCTTACCTGGATTTCCCCAGTTTTTCCATTAAAGTCCTTGATCTCTTCCAGGATTCAATCCAGGATCTCAAGTTGCATTTAGTGGTCATATCTGTATCCTCCAATTTTTAACAGTCTTTCTTTGGCTTTCATGACCTTGATACTTTTAATGCACGTAATTTTTACTTAAAAATTTTAAATAAATAGATATATAAACATATATACCATAAAAATATAAAACACATACCAGCCTGGCCTTTTGGGTTGTGTCTATTGCGTCTTGCCATCCCTCCCCATCTTTCCTGCATCTTTCCCTTTCTTTTTCCACTCCTTGGCTTCAAGGTACATGTTTCCTTCTCACTAAAGCTCTCCCCCTCCCCCACCTCAACCTGGGTCAGGTTGAGAACATAACCAAGTGTGCTGATTTCCCCCTCCAGTTTCCCCCCACCCTTCATTCTGCACTTGAGAAACCATTTTAACAGTTATTCCTCTTGACTTTATGTAAGTATCTTTTATTTCTATGAGTAACTTAATGTCCTCTTCAGATTCTATAGCTGAAAAGTAGTAATCCTTCAGTTTGAATAGTAGTAGCGATCTTGGCTACTGTTTTGGCCCATAATATCTCAAAAACACATTCTTGAAACTTGCTAAAAAGTTACTGAAATTAGTGAGAACCAATTGATACTTCCAGCATAAAATGGCTCTGCATGACTTCTGTATAATTGCTTTGCATGTGTGTATTTTTTTTCATTATTGTTATTGCTTGCTAATTTATTTAAGAAGTAACAATTCAAATCTGGGTTAGATTTTAATGGAATTTTTGTGGGGGGTGGGTTGCAACAGTTGTGTGTGTGTGTGTGTGTGTGTGTAAGTCTACGTCTTTACAAATTTATTAACTTGTTTCTTTAAATTCAAATGGATACAATGATATGCAGATACTGGCATGTCTATAAATAGGTAACTTTTTCTCCCCTCACAGTAAGTAAAATTTCAAGTAAAATTTTGCAAACAATAATAGCCTTAACCCTCTATAAAACTTGCCTGTTTTACTTTTTCTTTTTTAACATTAATGTTAATTATGTGTTTGTTTTAGGACAGTTGTATATTGACCACTCTCTTAGCTGATTTCTGGAATTTTTAACTCTTTGGTCTTTTAGAGAATCCAAGTACATAAAAGACACAGATGAAGAAAAAGCTTCCTTGCAGAAATCAATCAGTATTACTAGTGCCTTACTCACAGAAAAGGATGCAGAGCTGGAAAAACTGAGAAATGAGGTAGAGTACCATCTAAGGTGAACATTCATGCTGCCTTGTTTTGTTTAAACTCTGAGCCTAAGCTCAAACAACTGTGTTTCAGGTCACAGTGCTCAGGGGAGAAAACGCTTCTGCCAAGTCCTTGCATTCAGTTGTTCAGTCTCTAGAGTCTGATAAGGTGAAGCTTGAACTAAAGGTAAAGAACTTGGAGCTTCAACTCAAAGAAAACAAGAGGCAGCTAAGCAGCTCCTCAGGTAAACTTCCTCTCACTCACTGGCTTCCCATGGGGGAGCAGTTTCTCAATTTTCTTTGGAAGTTAGCTCTTGTGCTGCCCTGTCTGACCATCGGTCCTTGGCTCACCCACCGTTTAATGAAATGAGGGTGGTCCATCGCACAGGCTTAAGTTCCCACTCCCGTGGGTTGTCACAGGTGGAAGACAGGAGGATGTAGCTGCTGTCTCTGAGAAGAGTGCACTGCAGGGAAGGAGAGCAGAGATGGTCCCTCTGTGAGAGAACGATTCATTGTTTCTCTAAGCTCAGATAGGTGTGATAGGCATTCTGCCCCAGTGGGGCCAACATCTCTGAGATTCCTTAGGGTTCCAGATGGGGGCAGGGACTCATCATCTGGGAGTCCCACATGCACACGGGTTTCTAACACTGGTCCTTGCGCTGCAATAACAAGGAAAAAAGATTGCAATTTTTTCCCAGTCCTCCCTTCTACTTTTTTCTTTTATTACAAGGTAATACTGATAATCAGAGAGAAGAGGAAGAAAGAGCCCAGGAGAGTCAGGTACTATTCCTTCTATATTGCTTTGCTCTCTTGCTATTTTTAAAAAATCATTTTTCCTTTTGAATAGGTGGTATATTCATATTGTCCAAATATTAAACAATAAAAAATACAGTAAAATGTCTCCTTCCAAATCCTGTCTCTTTTTCCCATTTCCCATCCCCTCCAACATGTAGTCACAGTTATTAGTGTCTTTTTTGTTTTTTTATCTTTCCAGGGATGAAAAAATATATATACAAGCCAATTAATGTAGTCTTTTCCCTCTCCTTTTTTACATAAATACTGGTATACTACATAAATTCTTCTCTATTTATTCTTAATAGCCTTATAGTATTCATCTTCTGGGTGTGCCATACTTTATTTAATTAGTCCCCTATTGGTCAACATAATGTAACCTTTGGGATATTTCTGATCTTTTGGGTTTATTATAAACAATACTGCAAGGAAGGCTATTGAACATATATCATTTTGCCCATGTACTTGTATTTCTGTAAGATAAATTCCTAGAAGAATAATTGTTTTTTTCAAAGGATTCTTTACTCATTTTTACCTTAAAAAGACTTGGTTTTCCAAAACTCAGTGTTTTAAAATAAAGATTAACAAAACAATCTTACTTTTTAAAAATGGGATTATACAAGGTACCATCAACCTTAACCAGTGCTCCCATTGCTATCCAACAATTTGCTGTTTTTTCCCTATCTGAAACTTACTTCAGTTAAGGGTGAAATATGCCACTAGAAATCGAGTATTTTAAAAACTAAAGGGGGCCGGCTGTAGCCCAATTGGTAGGGCGCCGGTCTACCACATAGGAGGCCCCGGGTTCAGTTCCCGGGGCCTCCTCGAGCGGGCAGACCTCCTTGAGAAGGCAAGCAGCCGCAGGCAGGGCAAGCTGCTGCAAGCAGGCAGGCCACCGCGTGGTGAGCTGACTCGGCGGGGCGCCACAGCGGGGGGGAGACGAGCAGACAGAGAAGAACGCAAAAATGAACACAGCAAGAACAAGCAGAAAGGGGGGGGGATATGTAATAAATAAAAAATAAATCTTAAAAAAAAAACTAAAAAATAAATGGGAAGAAAAACAACCAAAAAAGAAAAAAAATTGAAAAAAAAAATAAATGGGACTATTTTGAAGCAAACAGTTCTGTATTTGGAAATGTAACTGCACATAAGTAACATACATCCCTATTTTAATTTTAGTACTATATTTTATATACATTTACATTGTTCAGAATTCAACAGTATAAGAGTCATCTTTCAATTTTAAATAATAGGAAAACAATGGATTTGTTGTAGTTATCTTAAGTTTTCTTTGAGAGGTATGAAAGGATTCAATGAATGTTCTAACTCATCCTGGAATTTAGCATTGTTTGCTTAGTTTGGATGTCTAATAGGCATAATACTCAATTAACAGTGTTTTCTCTTTCCCCCTTTCCTTTCTGCTTCCGTTTGTTCCATCTGCTGCTGACAACATTTTTCCTTCCAATCAGCAAATGGTTTGTTTTATGTTTCCTAACTAGTGTGTGCATGTGTATGTGTGAGTTACCACTACACTTAAATTCATTTTAGAGATTTTCCTTCTTCCTGAAATGGAGCTTTTAACAGGATAATGACTTATAAATATCTAAAATGTGATTTGAGAAGTAAGAGTAGATTCAGTGGGCCAGCCTGCAAAGGTGGCCTGGTTGATGCTGGGAGGGATATTCTGCAGAGACTGGCTGCAGTGGTTGCTAGCATTGTTCATAGCTTGCCTCAGCAGAGGAAGAAGAAAGCCAAGTAAATATTGTAAATATTTATTTAAAAAGTGATACATAGATATTTATTTAATATTGTAAAATGAGCTCTTTCAATGGACATTTAGGGAAATGAGACCTTTTTAGTATTTATAGAAGAGGGAAGAGGCTTTGATTTGAAATGAAACGTTCAAATCAAGAGCATTTCCTTCTTCTGGTCATTTTGCTATCCCCACTGCCCAGGGAATCTTGGCACAGGTGCTCTTCTTGTGTGTAGAACCTGGAACACTGCCTTGTCAGTGTGCCAAAGCATCTCTCCTCAGTTGAGAGGGAACTTTAGCTTTCTCTTTTAAACACCTTCATTTTCCCTGAAGACGAATTTACTTACCTTCCTCAATCAGTAGATGCTAGATGGTGGTCTGAAGTGAATTTCCATGTAACTTTTTCAAATCTAAAACAAAAAAGTTCAGAATTGGTTATGAAGTTTAATGGAACAACGAACTGGTTATACTTTTACAACATTTTTGCATATGTTTTTCACGTGGTAGAAGGAAAAAAGAAAACTCTTGGCATAAGGCATGCCATGTATCCAGAAATAAAAGGGTTTGACTTTTGGAGAATACAAGGTGTTTTTTTTCCTAGTTGAAAGAAAGAAATGTTTCTTACAGTTTTGCATGAGTCAGTAGCATTCTACCAACCTACAGATTTAGATATTTAAGTATAATTTCATTTGCCATATCCAAATAAGACTTATTCATTTAGAGCTGAAAATATTATTTGAAATGTAATTGAAATGTTCCTTAATATAAAAATAGCATCTATTCCGGAAAGAAAATTTGAAAAATATTCAAAGGTAGGAAGGGGAAAAAGAAAACTCGATAGCCCTATTGCCTAGGCATGGCCTCTCAGTGAATTCAGCACTTTAGTCAGTCTCAGCATTCCTTTTCCTTTTGAAGCTTGAAAAGCATGCACTCAGTAATGGCCACCATTGGCCCCGCCTGTGATGCCCAGCATACTTTGCAGCCATAGCATGAGAGTGTGCTTCCGTGACTTCTTGATACTCCAGCTGGTTCACGTTTTAAGTATTTTATACATCACACTGTTTTTCTTTTCTTTTTCCAAACAAATCAGATTGATTTCCTAAATTCAGTAATAGTGGACCTTCAAAGGAAGAATCAGGACCTCAAGATGAAGGTAGAGATGATGTCAGAAGCAGCCCTTAATGGGAATGGGGATGACCTGAACAATTATGACAGGTATTTCATATTAAGCAACACTGAATTGAACCATAGTTTCATTGAAATAAATGTGTTTTTAAAGTTAGATTCTCTAGTGGATTGTAAAGACAGAAAAACCAAATCAAACAAAATAAACGTTGCTTTGTTGTTACTTGGCTACAAGTAGATGTCCATAAATTTGGTAAGAGAGTGATAGACCACAAATGGTTTGAAAATTGAAATTGAAAATAGAGGAGCAGATGTGGCTCAAGCCATTGAGTGCCTTCCTCCCACATGGGAGGTCCTGGTTCAGTTCCCAGGGCCTCCCAAAAAAAAAAACAAGAACAAACAACAAGCAAAACAAATGGAAAAACCCCTCAGGGAAACCGATGTGGCTCAGTGGTTGAGCGCTGGTTTCCCACATATGAGGTACCGGGTTCAATCCCCAGTCCCGGTACCTCAAAAAAAAAAATTTTTTTTTTTTTTTAAAGAAAAAATCTGGAATGTAGTACTTATACTTGGCTGCGTTGGCCATAATTACTTCTTACTTATTTTCTATTCTTTGCAAGTGTTGTTTTCGTTTGAATTTCTTCTGATAGAAATAAGTCTCTGATTATACCTGTTATCATTTGTAGCGATGACCAGGAGAAACAGTCCAAGAAGAAACCTCGCCTTTTCTGTGACATTTGTGATTGCTTTGATCTCCACGACACAGAGGATTGTCCTACTCAGGCACAGATGTCTGAGGACCCTCCCCATTCCACGCACCATGGCAGTCGGAGCGAGGAGCGCCCGTACTGTGAAATCTGTGAGATGTTTGGGCACTGGGCAACCAACTGCAATGACGATGAGACCTTCTGATGAAGCCTTAAGTCGAGAATTGGTCTTTCTTGGTGCCACTAGCATTTAAGCAACTTAACACCAGCATTGTGTGTGCGGACTTCAGGAGAACTCATTATTTTTAACCCTCATCAACAAATCTAAGAAAATATTTTGATCTTCCACAAATAGCCCTTTTAGTCTCCCCTTATTATAAGTTGGAATAATAAAGAAATACTTAGTAGGTGAGTTTTCACCTCAAATTTTGTCTTCTTGATTTTAAAATTGTAACAAGACATTACACCTGATGCCATTACATTTATTGTCCCTAGGGAGACCTCACTGAACAATCCCTAACCTTACAATACCTTATTTAAATAACGTTAAATTATGCTGTTACTTTTCATATTTGCACTAAAATGTTTTCAGGCTGCATTTGTATATTTAGAGTTTTTGGTTAAGCTTTGACACTGGAATGAGTTGGAAAAATGTGCCATTTTGCATTTTCATCTGTTCATTTAAAGTATTCTTAATCAAAGAAATATCTGAGCTCTTTGCACTACCTGATGTCAGTAGTGCCTTTATTTCAGGCTTGATAGTTCTTAGGTGTGATTATTAAATCATGAAACAGGTAAAGGGAGAGGAAAGCCCCAAAACTGCTGTGGGGACATTTTGTAATCTATATGCTGCACCCACTTACTTCTATTGTGGTGTTTTGTTTATTGGTTTTGCATAATTTCAGCTTATATATATTATATGTATATATTTTTATAAAAATCTATATTTTGGGAAAAAAACACCCAGTGTGTCTTTCTGTTTAGATTTTTACCTTTATGAAAAAGAAGATGCTTAAAATGTTCATTGAGACATAACCAACTAGGCCAGAAATATCATAGCTTTGCAAATATTTTTACTTTTTGTTTTCATTTTGTTTCTTTACCAGATCTAAATAACTGGGATAATTTTCTCCAAAAAATTTTCCCCCTTCTTTGGCAGATAAACCCCAGCAGTCAATTAATTAGGTAATAAATCACTGTAAAGCACCTAAATTAACCAATCTACAATCTTCCTTTGTAATTTTTTTAACTGTGTTTTTAGATGAATGTATGATGAGAAATTCAACATTAATAATTGTGGATTTTCTTATCACAAAAATAAAATGAAGGACCTCAACCACCAGATCCGTTTATCACCCAGTTTGAATCTATTTATCTTCATTTGAATGTCTTTTAGAACATGTAAAAAGTAATAAATAAAATGTATCTTCCATACTACAAGTATAAGAACTTCTATTAATTGTGTGTGTATATATATGCCTTTGATGTATTTTCTCCCTCAAGATTATCACCTATGTTTGACAAGTGAATAGGTAAATCTGTAATCAGTTGACATTTTTGGTTATAAAAGTATTATAATAGGAATTGTTTCACAAACAAAACATGTAAAACAGTATTAAAATTTGAGCAAACAAGTGTCCTGTATCTACTTTAATAAATGGTTATTCTTTTTTTGCCAGTGGTAGTAAACTGATAATATTCTCAGGTTTATTTGTCATAATGATTTTTCTTCAAATGAGGAAGTACTATAGACCCAAGTAACAATTCCTCCTGCAGTCTTTTAAGAAATCGGTATGTCATTGTTAAAATAACCCAAGTAACTTAAAATAATTACTTAAGGTTATTATCCATTGCTACACCATAGTGTACAACCTGACAAAAATATAGGTGATCCATGTAGTACCAACTATAATCATGAAATTTTGGAAAGAAACTGAAACTTGCTGTGTTATTTATAAAAATGTCTATTGACACAATTGTGCTAGGCCTTTGAACATGTGTTTTAAGATATCAAACACAGGTAAATATTTTCAAAGCAGAGTACTAGTTTAAAAAAAGCACATTGCTTTTACCTAAATAATGTTCAAGACTGTAGTTCTCAACACTGTTATTGACTTTAAGGAGGTTAAGGGACTCTTCAACACTAATAGGGCAACTGTAACAGTACAGCTTATATCTTTTGTGGTTTATAAAAGCACCTCTTTACTTGATCACCTTCTAGCATCCTGGTGCTGTTTCTTTTTTTTTTAAAGATTTATTTATTTTATTACATATCTCCCCTTCCCCCCACTGCGGGGACGCGCTGAGAGTGGTCACTGCGCAGGCGCGGCTTTCTCCGCTTGTGGGCGGTCTCTGCGTCCGTTCATGGCTGGCTTTCAGTTCGCGGGTGGCTGGCTGCGCTCCATCTGCGGGCGACCTGCCCTGCCCGTGGCGGCTCTTGCCATGTCCGTGGCAGCTTCTTGCCCTGCCCACGGCGGCTCCAGCCCACCCATGGTGGCTTGCCATTCTCAAGGTGGTCTGCCCGCTAGGAGAGGTCCCCGGGAACCGAACCCGGGGCCTCCCATGTGGTATGCCGGCGCCCTATCCACTGGGCTATCCAGCCGGCCCCTACCTCAACATTTAAACCATAATTATATGCTTAGAATAGTATGAAGTCACTCCTTGGAGTTATTCCCATGAATACACAACTAAGAATGCCTACAGATTAGATTAGAGCTGGGAAACCCATTAGCACTCTAAATAATAAACATAATCTAAAAGCAATTACTTAATACTGATTTGAAGCAGGTAACGGGAAATCTAATTAA
>PVKH010016547.1:0-15705 GCA_004027955.1 Chaetophractus vellerosus
AAAAAAGGAGATAATGACACTTACCTGTGTCTAAATGAGATCACCATAGAGAAGGGAAATATTCAATATGTGTGATTCATACTGTGGGAAAACATTTGCAGTTGTTGCTTCCCAAAATTTTGGGGAGACTTTCCACATTTTGATAGTTCCCTACAGTGAACTACCCCCCCCCCCACTTTCCAATGAAAAATCTTATATTTTGTCCGCTCAGATGACTGTATCATAGCAGGGTTCTGGAGTCAGAAGCTTTGGCATCAGCTTCCTGATCACATGTAAGATGGCAGCCCCCTTGGCTGATCTGTTCTGTGGTGTGTGTCTGGGATTCTTTGCTCTTTCCTAGAAATTCAGCTTGAAGGCCATATCTTTGGCCCTCTCAGTGATTCTATGAGCTGTCTATATTTCTGAATGAATCTGTGATTAAACCAGCAAGAGTGGATTCTACTGTCTATAACTAAGAACCCCGTCAAATACATAGATTAGAGTTCTTGGTTTTGCACTTGACCAATTATAAGAATCATCTCTACGTGCCAATTTCCTGGCTGTTATGCCTATGCTTTGCAATCACATCATTCCCAGGAAGATGTAAAGAAAGCTACCTACACCAAAGCCTCTTCCCCATCAGCCTATGATATCAAAAAGTCTTACAACTTTAGAGTAAATTCTTACCTCCAAAAGACCCCTGGTTGGTACAATTTGGACAAATTAGCAGAAGCGGGACCTAAATGAATGGGATATTGAAATTTAAGTTTTCATACATAGGTAATGGGCAGAAAGTAGAGGATCATGAAGGCAGAGCCCAGAAGACAGATGTAGATGAAAGGTGACCCAGAAGGATCAGGGCTGAAGAATACAAATGGTAGAACCCTAAAAAGAAAAGGATCTTGTTTGCTTAAGGTTGTCAGATGGCTTATATAGACCAAAATAACACTTGTGTCTAAAGACATATAGTGATGGTGAAGTTCCCCTGAGCATCCCCTAAATGCTCAAATTATTTTTCACAGGCCTTCTTTAGCACACAGATCACTTTCTATGTTTTTATTTATTTATTTTTAAATTACATATCCCCCCCCCTTTCTGCTTGTTCTTGCTGTGTTCATTTTTTTGCGTTTTTCTGTGTCCGCTTGTCTCCCCCCACTGCGGCGACCTGCCAAGTCAGCTCACCGCGCAGCAGCCTGCCTGCTCACGGTGGCTTTCCCTGCCCACGTGGGCTTGCCTTCTCAAGGAGGTCTACCCGCTCGAGGAGGCCCCGGGAATCAAACCCGGGGCCTCCTATGTGGTAAACCGGCGCCCTACCAATTGAGCTACAGCCGGCCCCCTATGTTTTTAAATAGCTATTTGTGTGCCTACCTTAGGTCTTCACTATGCTCTTTAATGCAAGGACCTTTCTTATGATCTTTACATCTTGCAAAGCATCTAGCATGGTGCCTTACATCTCAGAGGAACTCAATAGATGTTTTGAGAAAGAGTAAATGAGTGCATAGACGAAGCATAACCCGACCAGTCTTATGAGTTTCGTAAGTTAATAGTTACTAAGCTCTGATTATTATGCATATAATAGAAAAATGATCTTGCAGTATATAATCATTCCACCTTCAAATTACAAAGACAAGGCTTTTTTAGTTACTCTTACTTTGTACTCTTGCCTTATTTATGCTTAAAGAATTCATTATATTTTGATATGTATTCTACATATTCCTAGTAAATTATTGGCATGTTTAAAAATCTAGTGTCAGAACTTGCTGCTTGTGATTTCATAGCTCTACTCATAACTGACCTTGGCAAATAAAGTCCAGGGACTTATTTCAGCTTCCAAACTCAATTTCTGTAATCTCCTCCAAAATAGTTTCTCTACCACCATAGTCAATCTTATACATGTCCCCCCTTTTATTTACTCAAGGAACAATTACTGGGTATCTACTTTGTGCCAGGCATGGTGCTAAATGCCAAATATACAATGATAAATTCAGAGTTTAGAGTGGGACAGATAGACATTAATTAAATAATTACATAATGAATGCATAGTAGCCTGTTGGATAAGCACTAAAAATAAATTGTCTAGACTGATATGAGAAAATAAAATAGGGGAACCTGAAAGAGTGTGGGGAAGTTATTAGGTCACCCCAAGGAAATACTATTTGAACCAGTGTCATAGACCATAATGGCTGCATTTCATTGCAACTTTCCCCATCAAGAAGCTATCCCCATTCATCACCACTGAATCTAGGATAGCCTTGTTTTACCAATGGAATGTGGTGGAAGCAATACTTTGTGAGTTCTGAGTCTAGTCCTTAAGAGGTCTTATAGCTTCTTCTCTCATGCTTTTGGAACACTTCTACCATCATGTGAACAAAACCTCTTTGCAAATAAGAGCCATATGAGAGACAGATCCAACCATTCTATCCTTTACAGCTGAAGACCAAGACAAATGATGATCCCACTCAACACCAGAAGTGAACCATCTTAGAGGAACCCAGCAAAATTGTGGCCCCACGTTTGGTAAGCAGCAAATGCTAACTGCTACAATTTCTATCTTAAAACAATAAGGAGGTAAGCAAATGAAAGGTCCTGAGTATGTGAAAATAGTCCAAGTAGAGGAAATCTCATAAGGAAGGCTCCTAAAGCATGGCCATCTGAGAAACTGAAAGGCAAGTATAGCTGGAGCTCAGTGAGGGTGAACATGGCACTTCTGTGAAACCTGCACACCATGTACTCACTTACAAAGCTCTTCATCTCCTGGTTTCCAGGGACTGAGCCCCTGACCTCCCCTGATATTCTAAACAGTTTGGCTGCTTTGTTCATAATTATCCACTTCCACACTCTTAATGTCCTTCTCTATCTCACTCCCATTTCCAGTACAGTGTCCTCAGTTCTAATTTGGGAAAATTCAAACTTCTATGACTCATTTTTGCCTAAGAACACACTACTGCCCTAGGGATGGCTTTGTATCCTTAGTTTTAGAAAGCACCTTTCTTTAAGTGATATCGAGGGTCTATAACTCCCTCCTCTTCTCTTCTCAAAGTCTATGAAAAGTCCAATACTTTTGAAAGAGTTTTGGTCTCAAATGATTTTTGTCTTTCTTTAGTCTCTCCCCATTTACTCCAGGCTTGAACAAATAAGGTAAAACAGTATTTATTGTCAAGAATGGGTTTTATCCATCTTGTTGCTCCTTCCTTTAATTATTTCTTAGTTGCCTACAATAGCTTGAGACAGCTAACAGTTAAGTTTCCCTCCAAAGAAAGCTTTGATTCAAGGACTTGGGTGTAGGGAGTTTACTTGGGAGGTGAACCCAGGAAGCACAAATGAGGGAGGAGAAAGGAGAAAACCCAGTACGGGTGCATTAGTGAGCTGGTTATTGCCAAGGAATCTCTGAGGGAACTGAGTAGAACAAGCCTCAAAGTTGTCCCACCAAAGGTTTAGGAAATGGAGCACTTATCCCTGACCCCCCTTCATGTTCCCCATTGATTTCGGGTTGTCCCTAGAGACATTAAATATCTGGCACTCCAAGCTGCCCTACACTTCTTCATGGTTCTGAAATAATCCATAGACTAAGAGACAGAGATCCTAGAAAGGGGAAGCTATTGGCAGCCTGGAACTCTCCATTTCACCTGTAGGTGAACCTAGAGGTGAGCCAAGGAGATAACGGGGTGAGTAATTCAGAGCATTTACAACACTAATGTTTATTGTGAAATGTCTAAGAGCCAACTAAGGTATCAGATACTTTACATTTGGTAGCTCATGCAATCCTCAAATCAACACTACAAAGTTATCATGAACCATTCTCCAGATGAGAGAACTGAAGTTTATGGCTTTAGTAAGCGGGGCAGAGTCAGAATCCAAGCCTGGGTCTGCTTCACTTACTCATGTGATTAAATATCAGGCATTTGATCAAGCAGGTGGCTCACCACAGGTTAACACAAAATGTTAGCTGGCATCATGGTAACCACAAGAAGGACAAGAGACATGGCCTTCACCTTGGTTCAATCATTACCTACTACAAGAAGGTCAAGATAAAGTTTATCATTCATATTTTAGTTCTGTACTTCTTAGCCAGCACTGGCCACTTAAAATTAAATGTGCCTAAAAGACTGGTACCCTTTGTTTTATAAACTGATTCATGTAGCACTTATCACTTTGCAACAGTAATATTTAGCAAGCACTATTTAATAAAAGTGTTTAGTGGACAGATACTGGTTTCTGGGCATCTGGTGTCCATTCCCCTTCCATGTGCACCCTGATTTCCACAGATAATGTCCTCTCCTCCATTTATGTAGGTTTGCTGAGAAGGTACGTCCAGGAGCCTGTGTCTCATTTGAGAATCTGTGGTGGCCTGATCCTCACTAGGACGGGCCTATGACCAAAGTTTAACCCATCAGATGTCCTCTCACAGCACTCTGCATTTTGAGTAAGCAATACAGGAACAGAGAGAAGGCTGGTGGGGTCCTTCATTGGAACAGCAATGGTGGCCAGCCAGCCAGACCGTTCTCACTGGACATGGGTGCCATGCTTCCTTTTGCATACATCCAGCCCTCTGGAGTGCCCTTGCTCCTGCCCCCTCCTTAAGCCTGGCCCCTTGTTGATTCTCTTAGCTGTCCTTCTTTCCTCCTAATAAATCTCCTTCTACTTAATTGCCCAGAGTTTATAATCAAGAGCCATAACTAACACAGAGAGTGAAAAACTTGCTAGTGGAATATGAATGCCTATATAAAGCACTGACAGTGATA
Organism: Chaetophractus vellerosus; assembly: GCA_004027955.1. Classification (NCBI taxonomy): domain Eukaryota; kingdom Metazoa; phylum Chordata; class Mammalia; order Cingulata; family Chlamyphoridae; genus Chaetophractus; species Chaetophractus vellerosus. The sequence continues at coordinate 4,722 of PVKH010016547.1, forward strand.
AGATGTATGCACATGTAACAGTTGCTAAATGGCATTCCCAGAAACTTTCTCCTACCCCCTGTGAGAATTGTCTGCAATTCTTCATTTCATCATATGAAGGCAAAATTTACCTGGCAGTAAGGGGAACTCCTCAGACACTACCTCAAATCTAAGAATATTAACTAAAATCATGTTTTTCCCCATTTAAATGCAGAGCATATCCCAGTACAAACAGTATGCAGAGCACTCTGAATGCTTCTCTACACCCTATTTTTTTCCTTCTAATGAGCCAGCTTTTCCTTCCTGTTCCATCGTCTACCCAGGCTCCATATTTTTATCTCAATACTCTACATTATCAGTCTGTAATCTAAGGGCTTTAAGCCAGCTATTGGTCGGTGTTTTAAAGAATACTTTTATTCTTTCTCATGATTTCATAATCTTCTTTATACCATTTCCCTTCCTTGGAAGTTCTACCCTTTGAAAATGGTAAATGTTGTCCTATTAAATTTAAATTAGGATGAAAGTCCCCAGTGCTCTGTGAAAGCCCTGGATGGATCAGTCTAGGTCAGTGTTTCTTAAGAACATGTCACATTAACCTCCCCGTAGCTAGTAATGTTTACAACACTTTTTAAAAAACCTTATCATGGCCAAAGCACACATAAATTGTACAACTTTGGAAACACAGTTGGTAGCGGAGCCTCAAATTTCATAGAGTAGCAACCTACAGGGTGTTTTAGAAAAGACAGCATTTTAAATACAACTCATGAATAAGCAAACAGGCCCGACTACCCAAATCAACCTTGAAGAGTAAACACGGAGGAAAATGTTTAGTTAAATTTTAGATGCCATTTGACTAGGGAAAAGGGCTAAAACTTATCAGTCTAGAATGAATTATGTCAATACCAAAAAAGCTAAGCAACTGCAGAGAACTGTCTTCAAGCAAAAGTTACACAGGCAAAGGGCTAAGTGTTTATGCACCACAGATAAAATACACTGCACTACAAAGGGCTTGCCCGTGCAAAAGATAACAGGAGAAATTCTTTAGCATACATAGGATATACATACATAACTTATTTGTATATTTGCATGACTATACTTAAGGATTATCATGGGAAAGAAACAGACACATACACATACACATATACTGGGAAAAAGAAAAAATAACAACAGGTAACTGTTAACTTGCTTCTGTCTATAAATCCTGGCACACCAGCTAGCAGAGGCCACTATTCTGATCTGAAGCAGAAGTCTGTGGAGGCAGCAGTATTCATTATGGGTGGGGCCTGAAGAGAAGCCAAAAGGCATCTCATAATTTTGAACCCTGCTTCCTGTTTGTGTAGAGGAAGGCCATGGTCTCATACTTTAGCAAGTTTCTTGTGGACAGGAACTACATCTTTCACATCTGGGATCTCAGGGGCCTAAGACAGTGCCTCGTACAAAGTAGATGCTCATTAAATATTGGTTTAATTAAATCAAATTCCCCTGTATCCCCTCTCAGTGCTCAACATCCAACAGGGCACAAAAGCTTCCTGAGCCACCAAAAAATAAAGGATTTGACTGCTAATTGAGCTATTTTTAAATACTGAGCATGTATAGGAAGGTCAAAATCTCATTTATTTTTCCATCTCCCTCACAAAATAACTCTTCACACATCATATTTAAGGATAAAGCAAGCTCCCAGTGCTCAGTTTTATGCGATTAAGTTTTGCTGCTCATATTTAACGTGATGAAGGGACCTTGAGAGAATCTCCCCTATGCCACTGGGCATTGGAAAAGTCATGCACGTTATGTATTCCCTCTCTACTAACAAGCTGAAGGCATTGCCAGTAACAAAGCATTGCCTCCAGCCAATCCTTGGAGCCATGAAGCATCACCACCAGTGCAGCAGGTCTCTCATCTGTTCAGTCACTTGGAGTGGAGACAAGCCGAGAGGAAAGAGAATCCAAAACAAAGATGGAAGGAAGAAAAATCCAGCTTCAACCTAGCCCACTTCAGCCCTCAAAACAATTCTTTCTTTTTCTTAAGAAGCTGAGAAATACTCAGACACATGGCCATTATTCTCTCTGCATTTCTTGGACAAGATTTGACTTGGAAAATGGTACTTGTAAAGCAAACTCCTTTTTCTTTGCTTTGCTCATAAAGTCTCTAACAGGAAAATACATTCAGAGATATAGTTCCCAATTCAAATTAAATACAATGTCACTTCAAAACTACAGAAGTGGTGAAGTCTGTTATAAAGCCTATCTTCCCAATTTTAGGAAGGGGATGTTGATTCTATTTCATGTCCTCTCAACTGTGGGATAGCAACCTGGGTGTGGAGGAAGAAAAGAGACACTCAAGTAGCTCAGCTGCTCTCTTCTTCTAACCTTTATTTAAACTTAGCTCCCCATAAGGCTAAGCACAACTTCCTATCAAAGTTTAAAAAAAAAAAAACCTTTGAATAATGCCTCACATGACTTCAACAATTTGTAGACCAGTCCAAGAGAGAGTCTCACCCTTGTTGGGCTCCCATGACTGCTCTCCATGGACCAGTAGCTGTGGACTCAAAGGCAGCCACCCAACAGAGGCATTTGAAGGTGGGATGGATGAGAAGACATGTTCTAAATCATGGTGTTTACAAATTCCAAATGTTTACCTATTGACACAAATTTACATAAAGCCACTTAGTGAATGGAGGTTTACACAGCACATGGTACTTCATTATGTCAGTTTTTAGCCCGCATGTCATAGCCTGGTCAGAAAAGAAGAAATGATTGGAAACTCATGGGCCAGGAACAAGCAGCCTATTACGACCTGAAAAGCTGTCATCCACACTGAAAGGACTTGCATCAGCCACTGAGGATATATTTTAAACTGCCTGTCCGCAAGAAAACTTTAATAATGCGGCCTTGCTCTAATGTCTTGTGAGAGGAGAGGCAATTTTACTTCTTCTATTAACCCAACGTGATTACAATGGCTTATTTCATGGAATATTAAGTTCAAATTCTGCTCCCTAGGAGGACAATAAAAAAAAAAAAGTGTGCTTATGACTTTGCCCGAAATAGCCACAAGGACCACAGCTCCTTGGTGCTTTTAATACATCCAAGCAGTAATCTACCATAATTCGCTAATGGTGAGATAAATTAGCGATCAGATAGCAACCTGAAAAGATGACATCAAGATGAAAGGCAAATGTTTATCTTTTGCAAAGAACAGCATAACAAAGCTTATGGTGGCCTCTCACCCACCCCTCTTTAAAAAAAAAATCAAGTCCTTACTGGATGGCAGTTTAATAGCAAGAACATCACAAAGAGAGCTCTGAATAAGTAACAAAATAAATAATCACCTTGAAAAGTGAGAAGCAGCTTCTGACCCACCTGAACTACATAGATGCGTAGGGAAATGAAAACTGGGCATCCTCTAAGAATCCCCAACAAGATCTACTCCTTGGAAATTATTTTAAAGAGTAAGATAACAAATGATGGGCCCACCATAATGAAGGTCACCTAGGTTCATTCCAAGGTCCAACTGAAAGTTTACAGCCAACTCTGTGACCCATATTCTCAATATTAATTGTAGGTGAATGATTGATTGGAATTAGAACCATAATTAATTACCCAAAAACCCTAAAAGCCAATAGGCATCTCCCACCTGGTTCCCAAAAGCTGTGACCAATACTTATTCCTAATAACTGTCATTCTCCAAGATGGTTCCTGTCCTCTAATCACTCTCCATGCAAATGGGAGGAGATCCATTCAGTTCACTTTCCTTGGCTCTGTAGGCCCTTTAAATAGTGAATGAAGTGATGGAGATTGGACAGTTATCTTAAATTAAATTCACACCATTCATTGTATGAAACTCTTTCTCCAACTGGGGCTTCCATAAATAAACAATATTAATTTTGCGGAATGGAGCCACAGCTTAACTACTCTAGTGCTGGTGGTGGCAGCAGTAGTGGTGGTGGTGGTAGTGGTGGTGGTGGTGGTGATGGCAGCCAAAGTGGCCAGCATAGCTCATTTGCAAACAGAAGAGTTCATCAACCACTAAACAAGCTTCTTAGATCCATGGAAAACATAAGCAAAAAAAAATCCTCTGATTCAATGTATAAGTGTTTCTTTATTATAAGTGGCATATTAAGGTAAAACCAAGTGTAGTTTTTGTTATGCACACACCAATGGCTCAGAAACAACACAACCTCATGGATGTGATTTATCATGGTTTTTACTTTTAACAGGGAAAAAAAAACACATTTACCTTTAACATTTTTATTTGAGAAATGCAAATTATAAAGGGAATTATAATCATAAGTCAATGAACCTCAGGAATGCTGAAAGCTAAGTACACATAGAAATACTGTTGCAACTCTTTAAAAGAAAAAAAAATGCCATACAATAAAATCATGTTTATTTTTTTTTCACCCTCTCTTTAGAGGAGATCCCTGTTTGTGGCCCATGAGACAAAATGATCTGATAAGAGGAGCAAGGCTAAATGGCAAACGGCAAACATCCCAACCTGATGTATTTCCTCAGCTTTGACCTTCAGATAAAAATCGTACCGAAATCTGCAAAACCTCCAAATATGCAGCACCACATGCTTCCAACATTTTCAGACACAACAGTCAGGAGTAGGGAAATGGTAGAAAAGAAACAAGAAAGAAAGGTATTGCTATAGCCTTTTCTCTTCAATACCTCGGGATCAGGGTCATCAGAATGCAGAGGCTGCCTGCGCCATTTCCATCTCCATCTGTGAATGTGTATGTGCAGGCACGTGTGTAATATACATATGTGTGTGTCTATCATCTTTATGTGTGTATGTACCCAATATCAAGAGTGTGGGCAGTTACATGAGATATATTATATACACACTGTGTGCATATTTAAGAAGAAAAAAGACTTCAAACGGTAAAAATTTATTGCACTGTGAAATTAGCTAAAATTATGACAACTGTAAGAAAAAAAAATTATATGGGCAAAATTTGGGTCTGGTAGAAGAATTCTTTGATGTCTGGATTCCAATTTAACCCCCGACTGAGTTCTAAGAATCAAATGAACAAAGTATATCATACACCCCAAGTCTGCCTGTCAGCGCTAGCCATCATTTTTTATTTTATTCTTTCCAGCCGCATGTATTTACAAGACTCTGTTCTGACATTTCCTCCCCTCAAAATGTACACACTCACTGCTACGGGCAGTTGCCAAATACATTTGTAAAACAGTTCAACCCTGTGTTTGTTTATTCATCATGCATCTCTATCGGTCTCAATAAATATGTATCACTCTAATTTTTTTTACATTTGGTATTACGTCAGAGCTTAGTGTATTCGACTTGTGTGTTCATGGTTGAATATATACAACCCCCATTTTTAAACCTGTCTCCTCAAATAAACACTGAAAATCAAATTGAGTAGTCACATACAAAAGTTCACATATATTCTGTATTACTGTCTAGAATCAATCAAAAGGTTTTCTTTAAAGATGAGAATTATAATTATGTAGATTTCAAAACCTCCTTGCACATAGCAATAATATGGTATTCTTATCTTGACCTATACTAGTGGTCTCATATAACCCTGAACTTATCCACAAATGGGTGTTTTATAGACATAAGTTTAACAGCGATGAACAGTCTTATAGTCTGTGTACAGAACAGCAGAGTTTGAATGGCTTGTATATGCTGCATACAAAGATAATTTTACCTGGGTATATGGCTGTTAGATGATATAAATCTCCAAATATTTTAAGGCAGTTATAAATGTTTAAAATGATAATAATAAATCTAGGTTGTTTAAAGAATATTTCCAAATAGCATAAAATATTTAGTTTCCCCCACCCAACCCATAAAAAGATGAGATTTATCACAAAATGTTTAAGGAATAATCATCTATTTTTGGCTAATATATTTTAATATTTATATACATGGCACGTGCTGAATATAAATGATACATCATGATTTCCCATAGAGTATGGAATTTATACAATTAACTATAAGATCCAATGGCCTGAAGGCACACAAGGTGCAGTTACAAGGGTTTGTTGATTATTGTTATAAATCTTATAAAGCATAAAGGCATTAAAGTATATTCTGTTTACACCCATTTATTTTTAAAATACAGCATATATCAATATTATTATTTCTTATTAAAAGATTCATATTTTTCTGGCTTTTTTCTTTTAGGAGGTAAATTTATATGCCACTATTCAAAAACTATTTTCTATTTTTCCACTTCCAAATATGAGTTTGAAATATACCCTGAGATTCAATATCAATTTTCTAGTTATTTCTCAAGGGTTATATCTGTTCATAATAATAGCAGTAAACATTCAGGCATTATTCATTTGGTTTCTCCAAAGTGTTTAAATTTTAAAAGAATCAAATAACAAAAACAGGATGAACCAAAATTGCTCTTTTTACACACACACGATAGCCATATACATATGTATGCACTTATGCATGTATATTTCTGGCATGCCATTAATCATCAATGCCAAAATCATGTTATCAATCCGCCTGCACTGAACATTAAATGTTTTCACATTCATATAAATTGCATCAAAAATAGACACGTGATTTTGCTTTTGAAATTAAGAGACTTTGGTCTTTAATGGAGATATTTTTCACTGGGCCTTGCCATTCCTTCTTAGCCATATGGAATGTTGAAATATACTTGTGAATAAAAATCTGCAATAAATTCTACAACACGCCTCCAAACCATCCAGTGTTTGAATTTTTTAAAAGGAGCTAAAACCACAGCATATGAAATGTGAAATGGAAACATCCTGACGTCTGCATGCATGATCCAAGGGCTGTCCACCCGTTAGTAAGAAGGCACTGGATTCTGCAGCTGCTTATCAAATCAGCTTTATGTTTCTGGAATGAGTTCCTGCTGCTGAGCCTGAATTTGCAGACAGTCTTGAGAAAATATCCTGTAAGATTGATCTAACTCAAAACAAACCTCTGGAAAGACACATAAGTTTTATCAAAACCATGGACACCTAGAGAGCTAAAGGATTTAATAACAGTGTCTGTATACAATCAAGCACATGCTAATATATTTAATATATTTGCTTGTATTCAGACAGCATACATATTACATGTCTATGCCCAGGTGTCAGGGATAAGATCCATATACTAGACATATATTTAGATCATATCTCTAACATATATTCAATAACTTACATATTTGCATCAGCTTAAGTACATTATCACTTCCCTTTTTTGTTTTTGTTTGTTTTTTTTTTGCTGTAGCAAGCCTGGCAATCAAAAAGAACTCCCACCCAAGTACTGCAATCCTTCCTTTCCTCAACTACCTAGTCAGACATTTAGGGAGCAATTCCCTATTCATTTGTTGAACTGGAATGCTGGGGAGCATTAGAAAATACAGCATTTCACTTACTTTTTCTTCACCATGAAAACAAAGCCCAGTAAAGGTCCAGCATGAGCTTTGTTTCCTTTTTCAAATAGTCCTAATGCCCTTTTTCAAACAGCCGAACACACGCACAAACCCCACCACGTGGATTCACAGTCCACATCTGGCACCAGAGCTGTACATTTTGCAACTACATCTTAAATATTGGAAGCCAATTTGGACTTACTAAAAATCTATGATATGAGTGAGAAATCATGCTCAATATGAGCCCTGGTAACTTTATTTTTAATGATGAGTTTTTAAAAAACAAGGTAGAGGAAAGAGATCAGCAGGGTGAGTGTAAAAATTGTTAATCTTAAATTTCTACAACCCCAAGTGTCAGGGTAAGCATGTATGGTGCATCAAGCATAACAAAATGAAAACGAGGTGGTGGGGGGTGGGGGGTGTCCCAGGCACTTGCTTCCTTGAATCCCTCTGAATACATTTCACAATTCATCAGTTTTTGTCTTTTCTGCCACGAATGAGGACAATCAGACCAGACACCCATTAGATTTTTCATGCAATTTTTTTTCTTGTTCATGACATGTTGGCAGGGAGGATGGCAATTCGGAAATCTTACCAAATGAGAAAAATGTCAGAAACTGAACTGACAGCTAGTGGTTACTATGGTGATAGGTGATATTGAAAAAAAAAAAAAAGAAGAAGAAAATAAGACTCAGTTAATTCAAAAGGAATCAAGTTGGGTATTTTTAAGCCAGTTGATACAGATGAAAACTTAATCTTGATATTGGGACATGATTTTTTTGAGCTAATAGTCAGAGACACCATTTAGCTTAAATAATAACTAAATACACAGCTCATAATCTTGTGATTAAAAATAATGGAAAGAAACAGTATTGATAAATGGAAGTCACATATTATTAGCAAATGACTATCAGAGAAATGCAGTTTATTTTCATTGAAAAGGGGATTTTGTTCGAGGGGAGAAAAGTTTAAAGATTTAGCAAAATATTTTTAAAAAGAGAAAATGGACGCCTAACAAAAAGAATCTTAAGTAACAACTCAGATTCGGTTAAAATACACAGAGAGACTCACAAATATGGTATTTTCATCTTCAAAGTCCATCTGTAAAAAGAAAACGAAACCCATTTTGATTTTAATTTATTAAACCTTTCTCATTTTAAAAAGTATTTATATAGGTAAAGCCTCATTATTAGACTTTTTAAAAATGATGTATCTATTCTCTTATCATCATTTTTATCTTTGGTTGAAACACAGCTTAATATTCTGATTACTCTTCAAAGACCCTGACTTCATAGTAAGCAAAATGGTAATAATAATAATAATAAAGCACACATAGGTACCTTTTCTAACACCAGGCAATGTCAGCCTTCCCTGGTTGAATCAATCACTGCTGTTATTTTTAGATTTAATGGTTTAAGAGAAGGAAACAAAATACCATGAAAGTAATATTTATAATTAAGACCCCCCCAAAAAAGAAAAAAGTGACTGTCCCACACGTAATACACATGGAACCCAGAGAGAATGATGAAGAACAGAGTTTTAAAGCAATTATTTAATAAAGAGGATGCAAGTTTTGTTATGGTTTTGTTTAAGAAAAACATATTGTGTCTGAAAAATTTTGACACAGAATAAAACTTTTTAAAGGCTTCTCTCTCTCCACATTTGACACTGAACTGCTGTAAGTATAATGGATTAATACAGAAAAGTATACTTAGTAAGACCAGGGGCAGCTCTCATTTTGAAACACTGTGGTCTGGAAATATTACATGCTTGCATATTTTATCCATGTGCCACAATCCCAGATCTAGTCTATATATTTTTTCCATTTGATAGAAGGATATTAAATTATCTACTATAGCTTTTTTAAAATCCAACCTTTTTAGAGTTACAGGTAACTAGCGAAAACAAGATTCTTATTTATAACCTCAAGCTAGTATTTAATGCAATGCTGGGAGGGGGGCACATTATCAAGGAAGAAGCTCAGAAAAAAAAATTAAAGTCTTATTGGTTAGGGGAAAGCTCTTTCCCACCACTGAACAGACTACAGTGCCATCTACTGGGAAGGTGGAGTTCAGCTGTAGTTAGCAAGGATAGTTTAAGAAGCTGATAGAGTTAACTGGAAAGACATTCATTCCTGCATCCCGCACTGTTCAAAAAAGAACAGAAAAATAATAATATATATATATAGTCGTTGAGACATCAGTTTCTATTATAGATCATTATGTTCTGCCTCTGAGATCTCCTCCCAACATTTTGCTTCTTAATTTCCAACTAAAGCCTCTCTTTTTCAGCTCCCTCCAACTACTCTTGAGTAACAAGTTAACAACACCCAGAAAAATAATCACCAGCAGTGAGCGACCTTAGGGTCCTTTTCTGCAATCTCTAGCTTGTGATTTTTACAAGCAGTTTGTGTTAGACTCCGCTTCATGAAAACCTTTTTTAATCCCTAAAACCACAATTGGAAATGCTACTGGCCTGGTCAGGAATGGGTAAAAAAGAGCAAAGACACAGGGAGAACCTGACATCATGAGCAGAAATTCCTTTTTAATATCTTCTTATGCTAGATATGATGCAGAATGTATTATATCTTTAAAAAATCAAAATCCGTCAAGGTTTTGCAAGCCATTCCCACATTTCCACCAATGCATTCTTTGCTCATCTGCCCCCTTCCCATTCATTCTGGCTGACTTCCTATATGATTTTCAAAAGTGAGGAAAGGAAAGGATGCAGGGCCACCATTTCCCACTTGCTATATGAAACTACTCAAGTTAAGGAAAGGAATGTTTAAGAAGCAGGAAGGGACTATGACTCCAATTAAATAACATTTTATTTTACAAGCACTACCAAAAAGAAAATAAGTTCCTACCTTAAAGCTGCTGCCAATGTATTCAAGCATGGCATTGGCATAAGCCAACAGCAGGGTTTCTGGCCCTCCATACTACTGATATTTGGGACCAAACAATATACTCCATTGCGGGGCCTGCCATGTGTACTGTAGGATGTTTAGTAGCATTCCTGGCCTGTCCCCATTAGATGCCACTAGTACCACCACCCCTCAGTTGTGACCATCTAAAATGTCTTCTGACTCTGGCAGATGTCCCGGGGGGGTCGGGCACCTTGCCAACCCCCATTGACAACCCTGTTGTAGGATACTAATTTCAGTTTTATAGAAATTACTTCTCATATGATTCTCTAACCTGCAAGCTGATGCATGAAGTAATATTTTTAAAAGATAAAAGAATATGGTGGCATAGGTATGAATGAGCAGGAGAATGGCAATCTCCATTTCTTTAACCTCAGAGCTAAGCAGGTCCCCTGACCTTGGCATAGGTCTCTCCCACAAGATCGGATCAGGGGAGGGAGCTAAAAGGGAAGGCTGGCTCACGGCTAGGAGCTGTCAGAAGGATTTGCTCCAAAAGGCGAAAATTGCCATCATTATGAGAACTTCTTCAAGCAAGCAGGAGGGTTTTTGGGTATAGGGTACAGGAGGATGGGGAGTTATTTTATTCAAAGTATAAGGAGCTTCAAGGGTCCACACGCAAGAAGTAAACCCCAAAACAGGTTATATTTAATTATGAAGTACCCCCACACACACACACAAATAGAAAATCTTAACATGGAAGGTATGAATTGATT
>PVKH010016548.1:0-15946 GCA_004027955.1 Chaetophractus vellerosus
TCTATAGATGACTGTGACAAGGAGAGGAATGCATATATATATATATATACAGAGTCTCATGACACATGATCTCGAAACCTGGAGCTAGAATGTAATAACTCTCACAAGAGAGGTGCAAAGTACTGTGGCAGCAGTACATAACCTTAGCACAGATCGGAATCATTCGAGGGTTTGTTAAAACACCGATTGCTGGATCCCAGGCCCAGAATTTCTGACGTAGTAGGTCCGATGCGGGTTCCAATACTTTGCTTTTATAATAAGTTTGCTGCAGCTAGAGCTGCTGCTGGGTCAGGGGCCACATTTTGAGAACTGCCATGCTCTGAGAATTCATTCAACGGAGGGGCTGGTCTTGGCTGGAGAGATCAGGGAAGGTTCCTGAGGAAACGCTGAGGAAAGACAGAGTCTGACATCACCAAATACCATATATTGCGTAGTTAGAAGAGAAGTCATATTTTTGTGTGGAGTCACACATTTCTTTACTCTATAGTTCAAAGGTGCAGAGGAAATGTATTTCCTTCATTTTGTGTAAAACTGATCTGATCATCATAGGAAAAAGCTGACTTTAGTCTACTCCAGATTAAAATTCGATCCAGTAACAATTAAACGTCTTCTGTAGGTAAATGTCGACTCTCTTTTAGATTTCACCTGGCAGGATGTGGTTTTGTGACCTTGTGGCTCTGGGGGTTGGGTCCTCAGTTTCATGTGGCGTTCTAGCTTGTGCTGGAGCTACTTCTCGGTGGCAGCGTCTGTCTCCAGGTTGCTGCTTGCTGTGCTGGCATCCTTGACTGAGGTCGCCTCTGGTGTCATTTATGGTCTGGTCAGTCTCTCAGCGTGATCTGAGCCTGGTGGTTTTCCTTGGCTGACTTGACATTACCTGGCCCACTACAGGCCCCTCTGAGTTTATGCCCTGTTTTCTACCTGGCCACCGGCATAGGTGATTATGGAATCGTCTCACCCTTCACTACAAGACGAGGAGGGATTTGCTACAGGGGCCCTATAGAAACCCCATTAGGTCAGTTCACATGCCTTCACTTCTCACCCCTGGGGTCAGCACTTTTGGGTTCCAGTCACACCACACAGGGATAGAGGCGAACTTAGGGGACTTGGTCTCCCAATTACACTGGGTTAGCACGTTAGTGTGGGATTGCCTGGGGACAGCCTCCTCTCCAAAGCCCAGCAGAAGCAGGCAAGACCCCTCCACCTGCCCACCTGGTCTCCCCCCTCCTGCTGTCTCTAGAGCCCCCTCGCCTCCTGATTTCATCCACTCTGATATGCTCTACGGGGTGCCATCTCAGAAGTCATGTGGTGCCCTAGTTTAACTAGCAGTCTTTTCTTCCTTGGTGGTTAAACCGTGCATCTCACTATCAAGCCTGCCATGGACTCTAAGAAACCCAGCATTTCTCTCAGATCACAGTCGCCCACCCTCCAGCTGTAGCCTCCGGCTGGCTGCGTCCCTGGCATCTTCCCCGCCCATGGCAGCACTTCCCTGTTAAATGGGAATACAGAGGTCGCCCAGAACAGCCCATTCCAGCTCTAGCATAATAAGCTCCCAGCGCTGGGGCTTTGAGCTGCGGCTGCACTGAAACCGGATTTGAGGGGAGGATTAAAACACATCTGTTTAATATTTGCAAAATGAATATTATACCTGTCACACATTAAAAAGTAGAAAGAGCAACCACTTTTTAAAAGGTACTTGCTGGTAGTGCTAGCAGCAGTTTCATGCATGTAGTAGCTTCTCCATAAATTCTAATTGCAAATAATGATTACTAATTTTCTAAAATTGACTGGAACACATTAATAGAGCAAATCATCTTTAAATTAAATTCTTTATAATTGAAATAAGCATTTAAAAAACAGGCACTTAAAAATTTACTCATACAGGAAATATATTAATGATCTACTGTTTAGGGAGAAAAGTGAGTTTCCAAATTGTTTGGATAGGATTATCTCACTTTTGTAAAAAGAAAGTATTTATATAAATATACATAAATAATAAATGCTAAAAGAGTATATCAAGATGAATACACCACTTATCTCTGGAAGGATATTGGGTGGTCTTTTTTGCTTTTGTCAATCTTTATTTTCTAATTTTCTACTATAAGCATGAATTCTTTGTATATGAGAAAAAGGTTAGGGGTAACTACTGTTAGTAAGATTACTAAGTAAACATACAATACTCTCAGGAGGCCATGGCAGGTTATGATTTAACTCCTGGTTGATGGATGAGTCATCTAATTTATTTGGTTCTCTGTTTTTTCTTTTGTAAAACGGGAGAAAATGGTATACATTTAGGTGTGGGGACGTTGTGAAGTCTAGGGGTGCCCTTGTGCAAAATGAAGAGGAAAACTGAACTCAAAACAACAAGTTAGAAAGCAAAACCGCCCGCCTAACGGGATCGCAAGGGTTTGGCTCTTTCCTTAGAGCAGGAACCATGCAAAGAATCGCTTCGGTTCTCCACTCGCTTCTGCTTGGCTGGTAAACACCATCAGGGACACCCACAAAAATAAATGCTTCAACTTCTTCACCTATAAGATCTCAAGGAATTCTCCAATATTAGCAGAAAATTGTACATGGGAGTAATAAACGCCCTGGTTATTGCTCTCGTAGAGACTTTAAGGGTAACTGACACTGTTTCAGTCCTTTCCCACTGTGGGACTGTCACACCAAGCTCATGGTCACCGACCTCTCACTTCCCTCAGGCACACCCTGCGCGGCTATAGTGCGTCTTGGAGTGTGAATTACCTTCAACAAACTGATGAATAAGGAGTTTCCTGATCATCTGGAATATTCAAGTGTTAGGGAGAAATAAAAGAATTGTCATTTTAAGGTTAATATGCCATTGTAGAATACATGCCAAGAATATAGTTTTGATCCTCAGGCAAATGTCACAAATTTACATCGTAATTTACTCCAGACTACACTTTAATAAGATAAACTTTGCAATTGTACTAAATAGAAAACACATACATTTTCTGCTAATAAAGCCCAATTTGAGAAATTCCTTTGTTAGCTCAGAGAAAAGATTAAAAATGCAAAGGTAGAAAAGCTAAGTGTGCATCCATAGATGTTAAGTTACTTTTCATTACAAATTCGGGAATGATAATAAACGACAAAATGCAATTTATTTTTATTTTCCCAAAAATGTTACCAAAGAACAAGTTCTAGTAATCTAATAATATTCATTCCAATTTTGTTTGCATTAACTGATAGTCTCCCTATTTTCAGACCTATAATTCCAGCATTTTCCCCCTTCCTTCATTGTACCTATTTGAGTATAGCTCAACTGAATATGACATAATTCTTAAAACTCTAAAAACTTTAAAAATATAGGCTTTGTTCAAAGCAGTCCTTGTGTAAGTTGGGAAGGCCAAGAGAATTTTGTCAAAGAATTTATATGAAACGTTAATCTTCAGACAGTTAGGTCTCTGTTTTATAAGCAAGACGTGCTGTCAAGGAACGATTCTGGCGTGGAGCTTCTCCCCTCCTGACTTTCACGAGGTGCTAGTCCAGGTGAGGGAAAATTACCAAGGAGCAATTGGTAGGTGGTATGCCGTGCTTGTTGAGTTGACAATCACTGCAATTTCCTGCTTTACTTTGGCTTTGCAAGCATGTCTTTATTACCCACATTAATACATATTAACTTTTAAAAGGCATAAGACTAACCCAGTGTGTCCTCAACTGTAAATTTTGTAAATATGAAATAAATCCAAATATACTTTGTCTGATCAAAGATTTCATAGATTTGATCAAAATTAATATGTGAGTTTTAGGTTTGTGTTACTTTTTAAAAATGCATAGTTGTGTCTAATTTAGAGATATAAAATCACATTTGTAAGTGTTATACTATTGAATATACATTAACAAAATAATATTTGATTGTAAGAATTTCATTGGCACAGAAAAAGCCATGAATATACTTCAACTTGGAATAAAGGATGTTTGCTTTTATAAGTAAAAATACTGTTCTCCGAGATGCTGAACTTTATTGTTTAGCTATTTTTTTGAGCTAATACTTTCTTTGTTGTTGTTACATATCCCGCCCCCCCTCCCACTTGCTCTTGCTGTGTTCATTTCTCTGGGTTCCTCTGTGTCTGCTCTGTCTCCCCCTGCTGCGGGGGCCGAGCCAGTTCCCCGCACAGGTGCGGCTCTGCCCCGCTTGTGGGTAGGTCTGCTTCCGTTCCCAGGTTGCTTTTTGCTCCGTTCACAGGCTGCTCGCCCTGCCCGTGGTGGCTTTTTGTCCTGCCCACGGCGGCTCTGCCCCGCCCACGGTGGCTTTGCCTTCTCAGGCGGTCTGCCCGCTAGGAGAGGTCCCCGGGAACCGAACCCGGGGCCTCCCATGTGGTATACCGGCGCCCTATCCACTGGGCTATACGGCCGGCCCCTGAGCTAATACTTTAATGTATGTTTTTTTCATTCTGCATGATTTTCATGTTTTATTTCTTTTCAATTGTAATGACCAATGGTACCTGAAAAGAATATACAATTAATTTATTATGTTTGTTGCAACAAATGGCAATAGTCTGTCTCTAGCCCCCAAGGCCCACCCCACCATTTGCCCTTCCTTAGAATTACCCACTTCAACTTCATTGGCAGATTCTTTTAGCTACATATCTCCATATTTCTAAATGGCATGCATGCACTTTACTCTTTTTCATCCACCCCCCCCCCCCCCACACACATGTGCAGACTTCTCATCTACCCTCATCTTCCCAACATAGTTATCTGGTTTTGTCACATTTCTGAGACAAAGCAAAGGTTGCCATATTGTTGTTTCTTGACCTGGTCTCTATCTTTCATAGAGAATCTACTCAGATGTGTAGTGATCCTTGATTTTCCTCTCATTTAATGGTTTTTAATGGGAAAATATTTAATATCCCTTAATTGTAATACAACCATTCAAGTCCCCCTTTTTATCCTTGAGGGTCACTGTAATTATAAAATATGGGAATTTAAAAATATGGGAATTTTTTTTGGAGTGTGTGCTTTGGAGGGCTTGTGCTATTGTACTTATTGGTCATGGGCGACAGTGTATGGTTTGGCATTTTTTCTCAGAGCACCAGTTTTCTAACTCTTAACCCTCTAGATATGATAACTCATCCCTTTTACAGGAATGTGGCAGTCCAAGAAATGCAGGAGTTTAACTTTTATTGTGAAGTTGAAACATAGCCAAATTTAATTTAAACTTTAAAAGTCTGTTCAGGAAATAAAGAGGAAAATAGCAATTTTAGTAGTTGTTGTGTCTTGGAGTTACGTATCCCAGAAAAACATGTTCTTAATCTGAATCGATTCTTTTGGGTGTGTACCCATTGTACATAGGACATTTTGAAGATGTTATTTTTAGTTAAAGCTTGGCTAACTGAATCAATTTGGGCTTTAATCCAGATTACTGGAATACTTTATAAGCAGGGTGAAATTCAGATATAGAGGGAAAAAAAGCCACGGGAAGCAAGAAGCTGGAAGTCAACAGGACCTGGAAGAGAGAGAAGATACTGCCATGTGCATTGCCACGTGACAGAAAAGCCAAAGACCAAGGATGGCCAGCAGCCAGCCCAGAATGCCACAGTCCTCTGGGAGAATGCAGTGCCTCAATTTTGGACTTCTCCTAGACTTAAAACTGTAAGCCAACAAATCCCTGTTGTTTAAGCCAACCCATTGTATGGTATATGTTCTAGCAGCTAGGAAACTAAAGCACTTGTGGAGGATATTTTGTCTGCCTCTCACTGGGTTTCGCTCCTGAAGAGAGCATGAGAGGGGAGTTATTCACCTGCTTTTCTCTCGGGTTGTTTCAGTAGCAGCATATCTTTGACAGCATGTGCATCTAATAGTTCTTGGTGTGATTCTAATGCTTAAAGGATAATTTTGTGTTTTATTTTATTCAATTTTCACCTTAATGTTGGTTTTAGAACCCAATCTTCAAACGAGATACAAATTCACCATATAATTCATGAAATATTCAACATTGATTCTTGCTTTTTTCCTCAATATCTAATTTTACATGGCTTACAAAAAATGGCCTGGTATTTTCTAAAGGATAGTTAGTTCAAACTCTGTCAGAAGAAGCAGCTTCTTTATCACTCTTAGCATATTGCTTGGAACACTGCAGGTTCTCCATAAATATTTGCTGAATGAATAAAATGACTGCCAGTGTGACCCACTAGCTTTGAGTAGACCATTGCACATTAAAGCATTTAAAATATTCATATCTGCTTGCTTTATAGGAACAATGGTAAGTGGCAACACAATTAGTTTTATATTTCCACATGCTGTGCCTGACCGGGTTCAAGCTGACAAAGTCAGGGACGAAAAGAACAGTGAGACTCGGTTTGGGAGGAAATGAATGCGGAGACTTCCACGAGCTTGATGTAGGAAATGGGGGATTTGGAAGCAGAGCAAAGTGAGAGTCTAATGAAAATAGACCTTGAAAGGGTTCTTGGGGAAGGATAAAAACTACATTAGAAACAAACTTGAATGGTGGCTGGTGGCTGCTGCCTCAGTTGGTGGGCAGGCTTCCAGCAGGGGTGAGGGCAGAAAGAATAAGATTTCTCTCTCCATATTCCAGTTTTTGTCCAGGAATAGAGTGAGCAATAATAAAGGCTATGAAGGAAAAAAATGTCAGATAAATATTAATTGGAAGGAAATATTAATGACTCAATAACTATGATTTTTACAAGTCTAAGAATGCAAAGTAAAGTTAATGTCTATTTGTAGAGCTGCCACAACAATGTGGTAGAGCCTTACCTGGATGTGGGTATGCTGGGTGTCGAAGTGGGGGATGGGACATATAAGAAATCTTAGGATCAGAGATATGGACAATTATGGAGAGATTCTGGGAGAAAATACTTCACATGACATCAGAATGAAAGAATTGTGACTTGTGAGTAAAATAGCATATTTCTCAGAAGAAAACATAACAGATGCTGCTAGTAAGTTTTCTTAATTTCCTACCACCCCCTACCCACTCTCTAGTCTACCCACTGCCATTTTTACATTCTCCCAGAAATTCTAGGATGTAAAGACATCCCACAGTCTACCAGGAAATAAGCATGTATTCAAAACCTGACATGGTGTTGTTAGTTTTTACACAAATATGGGCAGAAAGTGACATCTAAGGCAGGTGTCTGTGCTTTTGGGGAAATGAGAGTCCGTGTAAAGCAGCTGTGATGGGTGCGATACTTGAAGGAAAACATTGAGTTTTCTCTACTATGAACCTACTTGGATAGGGAAAATAGTGGCTTAGATTTATACAAAAGTCTCAGAGCATTCCTGAGAATAGGTAGAAGACCTCACCCCACTCAAAATGGTAGAGTGAGGCACTCTAGGGTTATATCCCTCCACAGAAGTTTTGAAAATCCAGCAAGAGCTGATGGAAACATCTTTCTCAAAGTTCCAGAAAACAGTTAAAGGACCACAGTAACAAGGCGAGCGCTGACTCAAGAACAAAGGCCACTTACAAGCCCTAGGATCTCATGGTGGCTGGCTGGTCCCTTCCCCATCCCTTGCCATCTCAGTTTGGAGCCTATGTGCACTCCTAGTACAGAGTCCTGGTCCTGGTCCTGGTCCTGGTTCTGGGAGGAGCAGAATAACCCTGGTACACATGCTGGGGGCATCTCTGTCTGGCCCAGTCTGTCTGGTGGTGGCCTGAGGGACTCGCTATCGCTGAACTTGCCTTGTGTGTAGAAGGCAGTTCACAGAGCCCCCTTGCAGAGTACTGTGGGAGAGCAGTCTAGTTGTACTGCCTGTGACGAGGGATCGCTGGCTATAGGACACATAGTGCAGTGCAGGGGACCACGAGAAAACTGTTTCCTAGGAAAGAGGGGACATTTGGAACATGTAAAGGGAGGGGGAATTTCTAAGGCCACATGTGCATGCCCAAGACAAGATGCAGGCATAGAAAGGATCAGGGAGACCCTGTGCTTTGGCCTGGAGCTCTTCTCTAAACTCAGTGTATGGATAGACTCTACAGGAGAGCACTCACACAGGTCAGTCTACAAATGCTGGGAAGGGTGTTTTCTTTTTTTTTGTTACTTCGTGGCAATCAAAGAAATCTCTGTCATAATACTAGTTTGATATAAGCTTAAGAAACAGACACCTCAGAGTCTAAATTCCAGTGATAAGATATTAAAATATCAAAATATCCAGGTTTCAACAAAAGGTCATAAAACACAGAGAAATAGGAACTGATGACTCAGGCAAAGAAAAAGATTAAAACATTAGAAGCCATCAGTGTGGAGGACTAGACCTGGGACATCCCAGACAAAGAGTTTTAAAAAGTGCAAAGAGCTAGAGTAAAGCATGGACAAAGAACTAAAGGAAATCAGGGAAATGATAGATGAACACAAAGAAAATATCAATAGAGAGATGGAAATTAGGAAAAGGAACCAAACAGAGCTGAAGACCATGGTGACAGAAATAAAAAATTCCCTAGAGGGATTCAACAACAGATTGGAGCTGGCAGGAAAAAGAATCAGAGAACCTGAAGATAAGAAATTTGAATCATTTAGTCTGAGGAACAGAAAAGAAGTGAAAATACAGAAAAGTGAACGGAGCTCAAGGAGCCTGAGGGACACTGTCAAGCATACTAATATTCGCATTGTGGGAGTCCCGGAACAAGAAAGAGAGAAAGGGGCGGAGAGAATATTCAGAGAAATAATGGCTGAAAACTTGCCAAATTTAATGGAAGCCATGAATATATACACCCAAAACACTCTGAAATAAACCCAAATAAACCCACGATGTGGCATATTACAATCAAGCTGATGAACGCCAATGATAAAGAAAGAGTTCTGAAAGCTACAAGAGAGAAGCAACATGTCACCTAGAAGGAAGCCTCAATTGGAGTAAGTGCCAATTTCTTATCGGAAATCACAGACACAAAAAGGCAATGGGAAGACATGAAAGCAAAAATTTGCCAACCAAGAATTCTATATCCGGCACAACTGTCTTTCAAAAATGAGGGAGGGATCAAGACATTCCCAGATAAACAAAAGCTCAGGAACTTCACTAGACTGGCCCTATAAGAAATGCTAAAGGGAGTTCCCAGGTTGGAAGAAAAGGACAGAAGACAATTGACTGCAGCTATGTGAATAAATAAGAACTCTAATACAGACAATGACATGTATAAATATAAACACTAGTACTGTGGTATTCTTATTCGTAAGTCTACTTTTTACTTCCAACAGGGCCTAAAAGACAAATGCATAAAATGTAAGGATAAATCAGTGGTTTTGGACTCATAATGTATAGGAACATAACTGATGTGTACCATTGGAGTTAAAGTTGGTATAAAAGGAAACGAGATTGTTATAGATTTAGGATGTTAAATTTAAGCCTCATGGTAACTACAAAGAAAATATCTGAGAATATAAAAGCTCACAGAGACAGAAATTAGAGTACAGGTTGCCAGGGGTGGTGGCAGAACGAGTGGGGGGTTACTGCATAGGGGCTGTGGGCTTTCTGTTTGAGGAAATGGGAACATTTTAGTAGAGGAAGGCGGTGAGGATATCACAATATTGTGAATGTGATTAATCCCGTTGAATAGTGTGTCTGGGAGCGGTTGAGATAGGTAAGCTTATATTGTATATATATTCCCACAATTGGGAAAAAAGACTAAAAAAAGAAAAAAATGAGCAGCTAGAGACAATGACAATTAAATGGAATATGTGATCCTGGATGGGATCTAGTAAAGAAGGTGAAAAGGCTCAAAGGGACATTATTATTCTAAAAAAAATTGGACCATAGACTATAAGCTTCATGTCAATGTTAAATTTCTCAAATTTGATAAGTGCACTTCAGGTGGTTCCATAGGTGAATGTCCTTGTTCTTAGGGGATGTGCATGGCAGTGTTCTGTGTTCAAGTGTTCAGGAAACGAATTGATAATTGGACAGATGGATGGACAGATGGAGACATAGACGGACAGATAGACGGGTGGGTAGAATGATACGGCACATGTCACAAAATGTTAAAATTGGTTGGTCTGTGTGTCTGGGGCTGTTAGGGGTATGCTGGAGTTCTTTGTATGGGGTCTTATTATTTTTATAACTGTCCTATAAGTGTGATTCCAAAATAAAAGTTTAAGAAAAGGAAGCCGGAGAAACTGTCAGAAGATCCCAAGGAGACATGACGAGGAAACGTAATGTGGCGTCCTACCTAGGAAGGAAGCTGGAAGAGAAAAGCACATTAGGTGAAAACTAAGGAAATCTGAACACAACGTGGACTTCAGTTAATGCTAAAATAGCGGTATTGGTTCACTAGGTGTGGCAAATGTTCCACACTAATTAAAGTGCTAATAAAGGGGAAACTGCGGGGTCAGGGGAGATGTGATGGGAATTCTCTTCACCATCTTAGCCAGTTTTTGTAAGTCTAAAATGCTCCTAAAATAAAAAGTTTATTTGAAGAAGAAATAGATGGATGTTGGTTTGGAAACAGTTTTGGGGAGCCTAATTTAGGCACATATATTTGAAAAGGGTTTAGCATGTTATCTCTCTATCAATATTTCTGTATCATTTATTGCAAGGCGTACTCAACACAGAGCCTGCTCCAGTTTGATAAGCAGGGATGGTAACAGGGAGCACAGCCACATCCTTGCTTAGCCCCAGGCCTTCACGAAGGCCAAAATGGGAACAAGTTTATTTGCAACACTTTCCTGGAACATGGTACCTAGAAATATCAGACCCGAAGCCCTGATAAGGTTGTCACGGAGAACTACATTCCAATAGTAAATCTGTTTCTGCCAAGAAGGGTACATTTGAATTCTACAGGCTTCTTGAATTTCCACAGAGCCCTTTTCTCACTGATGTTCTGAGAAGATGCCAGGAAATACTGACTCAGAAAAAATGAATTGGTAAATGCCAAAAAATTTCACTACAAAGAGCCTGATGAAAATTTTCTTAAAATACTACATTAACCGGGCCGGCTGTATAGCCCAGTGGATAGGGTGCCGATATACCACATGGGAAGCCCTGGGTTCGGTCCCTGGGGCCTCTCCGGGTGGGTGGGCCGCTTGAGAAGGCAAAAGCCGCCGTGGGCAGGGCAAAAGCTGCCACGGGTAGGGCAAAGCCACCACGGGCATAGCAGAGCTGCCCGCAAGCAAGGCAAGCCGCCCACGAGTGGGCAAGGCCACCGCTCACCAGTGTAGCTGACTTGGCACGTCACCGTAGCAGGGGGGTGGGGGGGGAGACAAAAAGCAGAAAATAAAAAAATAAAAAATTTTAAAAAAAGCAAATTAAAAAAAAAAATACTACATTAACCAAAATCAAAAGACAGTTTCCTATTGCATTCTGTCTTCTACTGATTTGTCTTGGCTCCACTCCCATTAGACTTTGAAAAAGTCTCTCTCATAATTTCTTTTTTGAGAATTTTTTTCTTTTAAAAGAAATTGTCATTTATTGCCATATGAGTTCTTCATTTTAAAAGTAATATACACTCGCTAAAATATTAGAAAGTAGAAAAAAGCATCCATACTTTTTTGCATGTTTTTCCCCATACATTGTACTGACCGTACTCTATAAACGTAGAATTTTTATCCTGACTTTAAGTTATCATATCATAAATCATTTTATATATTATGACATTGTCATCATATGAATCACGTACTACATACCATGTCAGCTACTACAGCATAATCACTAATTTGCTACTATTCAATATTTACTGTTTCCAAAGTTGATTATTCTCACTAATACTGTGCTAAGCATGGTTACGACTAAGGCATTTTTCATATGTGGAATTACTCACTTAGGAGCCATCCCATGTCTCCATATTGCCATTTAAAATGGTTGTACGCATACGAGACAGCAGTGCTTGGCTCCGGGGGCTCTGTGGGGACTGAGATGCAGTGGGCTGGGAGAGCTGAGCCCATGGCTGACACGGAGGAAGCCTGGTGGCTACTACACCCACCATGGGCAGAGGGGATCTCGGAAGACTGAGGAAAGGGCGAGAATGGCACCCAGTGGGACCTCAGACTCACAGATTTTTCTATCCACATCCTCTGAATACTCTCCTCGGGGCTGTGGTGGGCCTCAGGGCTGCGGTGAGGATTAAAATCCCAAGATGCAAATTTGGAAAAGAAACATTTGGAAACCATGGCTACAACCTATATTAGTCAGGGTTCTCTAGGGAAACAGAACTGACAGGAGATAGCTGTAACTATTATGAGATTTTATAAAATTGTCTCAGGCAACCGTGGGAATGCAAGGCTGCAAGCCAGGGGCTCCAATGAAAGTCCTCGAGGAGTCCCCAGGTGCAGGTGTCTCTCAGAAGTAGAGATGGGAATTCTCGCCCTGAATACTGAAATCACGTCTCCTTTTACGGCCTTCAACTGATTGGGTGAAATGTCACTCATTGCTGAAGGCAAGCTCCTCAGTTGATTGTAGATGTAACCAGCCTTAGATGCAATCAACTGACTGATGACTAAAGTCCATGAAATGTCTTCACAGTACAATTAGGCAAGTGCTTGCTTGACCAGACAACTGGGCTCCATTACCTGGCCAAGTTGACACAGGATCCTAACCATCACACACCCTTAAAAATCCTGCTCCCCGATCAAGCTTATAAAACAGCAGGGTTGTTAGAGATAAGAGAGGGCTTTGTGAGGACAGGAGCTGTGCAATGTGTTCCTGCTGGGTACACCCTGCAGAGTACAGGAGAGGAATGTGTGAGGAGAGAGTGAGAGAGGAGATGCTTGGCCCACCGCTTGCAGAGCTGGTGTTTGTCCCCTGCAGGCAGGGAAGCACAATGGGCTGATATAGACTCTGGTTTTGAAAACAGAGGGGCCCAGGGTCAGGAGACAGTTTTGACAGTTCTTTAGGCAAGGAAATCAGACATGCTGCTGTTTTGAGAGTGGCCTGCACTTCCAGAGTTTTCCCAGGCTAAGAATTGTTTCTTGTGGACCATACCTTCAGAAAAGAGCTGGGTTTTGATGATTCTTAAGCTTCTGTCCACCAGACAACATTTTGACAGTGATCAAAACAGACATCAGGGGAGTGGATGTTGCTCAAGTGATTTAGTGCCTGCTTCTCATGTACGAGGTCCAGGTTCGATCCCTGGTACTCCTAAAAACCAACCAACCAAACAAACAAAAAAACCAGGTCTCATTGGGGAGCGGATGTAGCTCAGTGGCAGAGCACCTGCTTCCCATGTACAAAGTCCTGGGTTCATTCCCTGGTACCTCCTAAAAACAAACAAACAAACAAAACCCCAAAACTGACATCATCCTCGAGGGGCAGGTGGCCACTGTGTGCCTGAGGTAAGATATCCTGGGAAGGACGCATCATCACTTGTATAATATTCTGGCTGGAAATGCTTAACCTAATTATGAAGAGATTAAGAGAAACCTGAATTAAGGGATATCCTCTAAAATAAATAGACTATATTCTTCAAAAATGTCAAAGCCACTGAAGACAAAGGAAGGCTGAGGAATTGTTACAGATTATAGGAGATAAAAGAGACATGGCAACTAAATGCTATATGTAAGCCTGGACTAGATTCTGTACCAGAGGGAAGTGCTGAGATACTATTGGGACAATTAACAACATTGGAATATGGACAGTAGATTAGATACAAGTTTTATATCAATATTAAATTTCCTGAACTTCATAGCTATACTGTGGTTATGTGGTATGTCTTTGTTCTTAGGATTTCATGAAGTATAAACAGTTAAATGAATATGATATATGTGGTGTATGCCACCTACTCTCAGTTCTGAAAAAAATGTGTGTGTGTGTATGTTCAGAGAAAGAGATTGCTAAAACTAATGTGGCAAATGACAAAAATTGCTGAATCTGGGTCAAAAGTTATGGGCGAGTGTAGCAGTTTGATATTATTTATGAATTTCAAAAATAGATATTGGGTTATGTTTGTAAACTGGTCTGTTCCTCTGGGCATATTAGATTGTATTAACTTCAGAGGTTTCAATTTTACTTGATTAAATTATGATTAGGGCTTTGATTAAGCCGCGTCGGTAGGACACTGAGTTCCCGCTCCCTTGGTGGGTGGGGGTTCACAGAGAAAACGACAGGGCAGAGGAGAGAGGTGGAGGTTTTGATGCTGAAGGAAAGAGAGAAGGCTCCATTGGACATGGCAGAGGCCCTGGAAAGAGACGAGCCATTTGCCTGATAGTTTACAGCTGGCCTTGTGGAGCGAGCAGAGCAGCTGAGCCCAGAGAAGAATGAGCCCCGGGGAGAAGGACAAGCCGTATGCCAGCCTACAGCTGAGACCAGAAGAAGCTGGGACCACGGAGCCTTAAGAGGAAGAGGAAGGCTGAACCCTGGCAGACGTCGGCAGCCATCTTGCTCCAACACGTGGCAACAGACTTTGGTGAGGGAAGTAACTTATTCTTTACGGCCCTGTGACTGTAAACTTCTACCCCAATTAAATACTGTTTATAAAAGCCAACAGATTTCTGGTACTTTGCAGCTGTACGCCTTTGGCTGACTAATACAAGGAATTCTCTGTATTCTATTTGCAACTTTTCTGTAAGTTTGAAGTTATTTATAAAAATAAAAACACAAGCTATGTTCTCAGCAAGCCTTTCCCATTAGCCAAGGTTTGTTTCAACCCCACCCCCTTCCCCTCCAATGACCCATTTCAGAAACCCTGGTAAACCCCACCCCCAACCTGCCAAGTCAGAATCTCAGAGGATGGGGCCCAGGGAATGAGGGATGAACACAGCTCTCCAGGTGATTCCTATTTGTGCTAAAATTTCAGAAGCACTGGTCAGACCAGTCAGGAGCCACGCTTGGAGGGTGTGACGGTGTTAAAAGGCTGCTACACAGTGGGGGAAACGTGGATGGTGTAAGGGAAGCGACTGCACATCCACCTTACAGGGTGTCGAGTGTTTGCGGATGGTTATGAGATTTCCCTTCAGTTTGGACCCAGAGGCCTCGGGGACCCAGCATTTTCTAGTCCTATTTTCACAGCAGGAAGAATAAATGGCCAAAGTATATTTATTAGAGAGCAAATCTTCAGCACTCGCCACAGCGAATACAGATTGTTTATGGTAAACTGACAGTTGTCCATTTTTGACTCAGCGGGAGTGGACGAGTTTCCCGTAAACTCCATGAAGGGTATTTTGGAGGGAAACTTGTGAAGAGTGGTAGTACCACAAGAAGAGGAGACTGTCCTTGAATTTCCCGAAGGAAAAGGTGGCTTCGTATGTCACTCTGACATACCATCTGTCTGAGTAGAGAAAGAGGAAATGGAGAGATAGAAAGACTGATGGGATGAGGAGGGCAGATGGAGCAGTGTCCCGCCCACGCCTCGGTGTGGTTAAGAATGCCTGAATCCAGTATTGTTTACAAAGTCTGTCAGGCCGAGCTCAAAATGAAAGTGCAGGACCTAGCATTCAAAAATGAGCAAGTATTTTAAGATGGTTCCAGCAAAACATCAAAACAAGCCTGGGGGCCATCTAAGCACAGGGTCCTGTGCAAATACACAGGTCACCAGCCCACGCAGCAGCCCCTGCCTTCGTCTCCCATGGTCAAAAGGAGGCCAAGCTTTCCAGAACTACTCCTGTGGGGACTGTACTGCTAGGGCTCGAGCTACGACAGGCCAGAGCCTCATCTCCCACTTTAAAGAACTATACCACAAAGGTCCTTCAGAGCTACTGAAATCCTCACCCATGTGCCCAACAAAGAGCCAACAGTTGACAACTACTCAATAAGAAGTCCTCTGCAGTCAGTCTGTATTGGCCACACAGCCAGTGAGAGCCAACCAGTTAAGCAAAGATATGATTGCTGGTTCATCCTGACCTCACCTCCCCATCCCAACACCCAAGAGCTAAACTGTGGAAATGCAGGGGTAGAAGTTGAAGGGCAGACCACATCTCCTTCCCCACTGCTGGCCCATTGATCTAAGCAGGGCAGGCAGAGATGAATCTAAGGTTCTAAGTGGGACTGGATTAGAATGCGTGTGAGTGTGTGTGTGTGTGTAATAGCTGAAAATACTAAT